>OX375882.1:85974093-86220884 GCA_947359465.1 Metellina segmentata | reverse complement strand
CTTAAAAAAGAGAGTGGAAAAAAAATCCCAGCGAAAAAAGAGGACATGTTCTCTTTAAACGAAATGTTCTGGCAACCTTACCCGGAAGGGAAAACTCCGAGGACACCACCGTAATTTTAAACAACGGTCAGATGACGAGGCAACACCTAAGCTGACACCCAACTCTCGAAACTTCCACACCACGCCAACGTGGACATTTAAGGCCACTACAGATTCAACGTGCACCGTCCCCTTTGTGCGCGACGGTCTTTCATTGGATTGAAACTCAATATCCACCGGGTGCTATTCCGTTTCTCTTGCAACTAGCCCACACGAATTCGGAACTTGTCGTTTCAAGGTGGGGAATAACAGCCTATGCCACGTAAACAATGTGATCGACTGAGCTGCAAACCTCTATCACCAAACACGGCATTTCCATACATACATACTTTTACAAACGAAATGTTTATTTCGGGCCCTTCTACCATACTTTACAATTTCGCCAGATATTTCCGAAACTCTGCATAGCATTTTAACGTATATCCACCATCAAATGCTTTTCATTGAGAGTTCTACTAAACATTCAAAAGAAAAAATATTATTCTATTTTTAACTGGTTGTTTAGATTGCTTGTTTTCTGTTCCGTGTAAAAAGGTTTCTATAAAAAGGAAGTTTTAAATTCGTCGTTGATTTACTTTTACTATACTGTGGCGTTTTGGGCACCACAAGCAATACAATGGAGTTGGACTAAGCTGACTACCTTTTAAAGCCATTTATTTCACTTAAAAGGTTTTAATTAACAATTCGAAAATTATCTACAAAATTATTTACACTGAACAATAACTGAACGAATGTTTATGAAATAAAAGTTTCTCTTCACAGTTAGTTTTTTTACCGGTGTTTAACCTCACCGTATAGCTGTCTCGAGAGCTCTATCGTCCACCTCTTTCTCCTGTGGTTTCTGTCCCTCGTCTCCCTTTGCGTTTTTCGGGGAGTCCTCCTCCCTCTTGGAATGTTAATTCTGTTTTTTGTTTTCAATCACACCTGCAACCTTAAAGGGAGTGAACTTAAAGCTGTGCTGCACCCTCTTTGGGTCTCGAAAATGTTAGAAGTAGGGGTGCGACATCGATGTCGATGTTTTCAACATATCGATGTTTTCAACATATCGATGTTTTATAAAAAACATCGATGTATTGGAGCCGATGTTTTTGTAACATCGATGTTTATACTTGTCGATGTTTTTACGTTGTCGATGTTTTATTTTTAAAAGAAAAAAGTACCATTATAAAAATTTTAAAATAACCGAGTAGCATAATTTTTAGACCAAAGTGGCCAAGGGTGAAGGGTTTGAAAAGTAGGGATGCGACATCGATGTCGATGCTTTCAAAACATTGATATTTTATAAAAAAAACATCGATGTATTGGTGCCAATGTCGCATCACTAGTTGTTAAACCAGTTTTAAGAAATGGGGAAAAAGTTTAAATACACTGAATTTTAAAAACATCGTTGGTTTGGGGGCGATGTATTATCAACATCGATGTTTTAATTTTGAACATCGATGTTTTGCTGTCGATGTCTTATCACTAGTTGTTAAACAAATTTTAAGAAATGGGGAAAAAAGTTTAAGTACATTGAGAATTTAAAAAACATCTATGTTTCAAAACATCGATGTTTTTGGGGCGATGTATTATCAACATCGATGTTTTGCTGTCGATGTCGCATCACTAGTTAGAAGATTATGTGTGAGACAACCATTGCCATGTCAGAAGTCAGATTATCAAGCCGACTCTCCGACAGAGTTAATGCCTTTCTGGCCTGAGTTATTTTAGAACTGTAGGCTTGGTCTTCTTTTTTTTTTTTGGGGGGGGGGGGCGTCTACTTACCTCTTGTGGTTGGTCCACAAAGATCTAGGTGTTGAAAACGTCTTTTTTTCCAGACGTTAAAATACCCTTCAAAATTTTCTCTTATAATTTCCATACTATTTTTGATACTTGGGAGGAAAATTCATATATCTCGATTTACAATAACGGGTATTCATTTTCAAAGGGGAAAGCTGCTCAAATGTTCATAGCCCTGAAATAAATCATTTTTCTCCAACAGCGAATGAACATGTTTTAAACTTTAAATTTAATGCCTTTGAGCGAGCAAAAGGAAAAGTCAATCATTTCATTCTATTTCCACGTTGAATACAAAAGC
This sequence comes from Metellina segmentata, assembly GCA_947359465.1. Classification (NCBI taxonomy): domain Eukaryota; kingdom Metazoa; phylum Arthropoda; class Arachnida; order Araneae; family Tetragnathidae; genus Metellina; species Metellina segmentata. The sequence continues at coordinate 86,218,708 of OX375882.1, read as the reverse complement.
TTTGCTCCGTTTGTTTGTTTTTCGTATAAAGAAAACGCTCATTTTATTTTCCATGATAAGTATTTTTACACAGATAAAAGCAGTTGTATTGAATTTAATACGTTTACTCGTACTCGGTTCCCATAACCTAAATTCATACGGATATTAAGCATTTCCAAGAATTCAGTTACATAAGCATGGATAAACTGCGATAGCAATTTTATAGGTTCTTGTTAATGCTTTTCTGTTTCGTTTCGTTCAATGGAACATTTGAATAAAAGACACAGTATTTTGTCTCGCTTTCGATAAACATAATAGAATCAAGGAGAGAATTAAATTGTTCTCTTGCTTTTATTGAACACATTTAAGTTGTTTTCGCGTTCCAGCAGAAATAGAACGAGATTGGAATTGCTTGCTTCGTTCAATATTGTTCATATCAATATCGACCGAATATAGCTTCTATAAATACACCGCGGTCTTTCTCGGATACAAAACAGATGAAGTACTTAATGCCAACATTTGTGCCTTAGCGTAATTTACCATCTTTAGCATCGAACTGTTTTATCTATTTATTTGCTTATTTTCGTGTGGCAAAAACGGATATAAACAATATAAAATCGCGAGTTAAGGGATTCATTCGCTAATTCTTCCGCTAGATTAAATACGCTTGATTTCAGCTGAGAAGTTTCAGATCTGTAAAATAAATACGAAGGTAGGTAGGTATTAAATTAACGTCACACTTTATCAACACAACGGGCTATTGGCGACGGGCAGGATCAACCCCTAAGGTAATGGTAATGGTAATTTTAGTTAACGTCGTACTATAGCAACACAACCGTCTATTGACGACGGTCCGGGATCAGTCCCTTAAGCAACCCCTAAAGGGAAAGGTAATTGGTAATTTTAGTTAACGTCGTACTAGAGCAACACAACGGGCTATTGACGACGGTCCGGGATCAATCCCTTAAGTGAAAGAACCGAGGACAACACCTCGTAATTTTGAACCACAGTCAGATGACGAAGCAACACCTGAGCTGGCACCCCACTCTCGAAACTTCCACACCAACCCAACGTGAGGACTTTCGGCCACGACAGATTTAAGGTGCACCAGCCGCCTCTACACCATACGCTTACAAACATCCATGCCCGGACCAGGATTCGAACCAGGAACCTTCCGATCTAGAGGCTAATACCTTAACCACTATACCGGTTGGTCGGACCTAAAGGGATAGATCCGAGAACAACACCACGTAGTTTTGAACCACTGTCAGTAAACCTATAGATTTATTGTGCTCCAGAATGACGTTAATTCAAACACCCACCTATCAAAAATAAGTCTGAAAAGACAACAATTTCTTGAACTTCAAAAAATAGTTTCACCAAATCGGAAGGATCGTCCAAACCTGCATCAAAAGTTTTTCATATATTTTTCGAAAAGGATTTGCAACGAAACATTAGAATGCTTCCATGAATCAAAGTACCACATTACAATAGCCCGATCTTACATGCATATTGAAGGACCGAAAAAATTCGAAATGGGAAATATGGATTTTTTCTCCTATTCAACAAATCTTCTTGAAATATATGATGCCATCGAAAACGAAACCATACCCGATTCTCGTTAGGAAAGATAAACATTCTTTTCCTCTCGCTCAGCATAATATTTATGGCTACTGTACACCAAAATTGTTACGGATGGATTTTCCAGAATTGGTAGACGAATATTTGTCTCGGTTTCAATTTATCTCTGAAGGGGAGCAAAACTGTGCTCTTCAAAACATCAGAAGAAACGATACGACTATCGAAAGGCTGCATTCAAATAAAAGAAGTCGCGTTTTTCATGATGTAACTTCGTAAGCACATCAGTAGACGAGACAGAAAGTAATATGCAGATTGAATTGAGTAACACACTGAAATGTCTATAAAAGTGGTATGCAATGCAATGGTGTTGAGGATCTTTTGTTCCTAAGAGTAGGAGTTTAGTGTGTTGCTCTATGATCGTTTTGACGTGCATTTGTCCTTCAAATAGGTAGGTATGTGTTTGCACTGTGAAGCAACATAATGTGCTATTGACGAAGCTCCGATATCAAACCTCAGGTGTTGCTACGTCATCTGACCGTGGTTCAAAATTACGAGGTGTTGTCCTCGAATCATCCCCTCAAGGGATTGATTCCGGACCGTCGTCAATAGCCCGTTGTGTTGTTCTAGTAGGACGTTAACTAAAAATTACCATTACTATTACCGATTTCAAACCTACAGAAATAGATCCGAGGACAATACCACGTCATTCTGAACCACAGTCAAATGACGAGGTCAGTACTTGAGCTGGCACCCCATTCTTCAAACTTCCACATCATGACACGCCGATTTCAAACCCACAAGAAAATATCCGATGATAACACCACGTAATTTTGAAACACGGTCAGATGACGAGGTCAATACTTGATCTGGCACACCACTCTCCAAACTTCCACATCACGAAAACGTTAGGGCATTTGAGGCCACGACAGATTTAACGTGCTCCAGCTCCCGTGCAAACGACGGTCTTTGATTAGACTGAGTTTCGAACTTGCAACCCTCCAATTGCTAATCCGTTACTCTTTCGACCGGGATACCGACTACCAAACGCCGACCAACCGGTATAGTGGTTAAGGTGTTAGCCTCTAGATCGGAAGGCTCCTGGTTCGAATCCGGGTCCGGGCATGGATTTAAACGTACTTCAATTGTCTTAAACATTTGTAGTGGTCACAACAAAGTAAAAACACAACATAGAGTGACCATAATGGTGTCAGTGGAAAGGTAATGGACACGGAAAACTATTGCGCATGCGCGAAGTAATTAGTTCGCCATTTAACGATCCAAATATAGTTTCCATAAATAACTTCAGCGTCCTTACATAGGTCGATTAAACGTAAAACGTTGCCCAAACTACGATAAATTACAGTTTAAGGTCACACTTACTTATTCTTGTATCGTGTCAGAGTTAGGATAACAGGAAATAAAATCTTTGTTTCCCGCCTGATTTGTTCACATTGAAAATCACTAAAAAGGTTACATGTGTGCCACAAAAAGAATCAGACGTTTGAAGATATATATACACGTTATACAGGGACATTTTCGTACAGTGTTAAGCACATACGGTTGAACAGAACACAGTGCATATAAAATTTTTCATAACACTAGAATGCTCATATGTAATTTATTTATTCATACTGTGCCAAACTTATTACTATAGTTACATGATGTACGAAAAAGCCCAAAAGTACATGCGACAGACAAAAATGATGGCAGGTTGTATCGAATACACAAATCGTGGATGTGATGTGAATTCTCGGACCTGTTACTAGACTGTGCAAAAGGTGAAGTAGGCATAGGAACTTTGAACGATTGCTTATTCAACAATTAATTTGAAAATTAAGCGATTAAAAATATTAAAAACTATCAAAATTAGTAGAAACTCTCTATTAAAAATTTAGTCTTTAGAAAGACTGGTATGAAGAAACAAAAATTTAACCGTAAGCAAAATAGTAATTCAAAATAAACACGTTAAAAGAATAAACACAGTTACAGTTAAATATATTCTTCAGTTATTTATTATAATTTTATTTAAAGGCTTGGAATATAACTCTTTGCGGTCTACAGAGAGTGGCAAATTCTGTGACAAGTGAGAGGTAGAAATGAACCCAATCTAAAAAAAGTCGAGCTAGCAAAACCGAAAGATAGCTATTTTATAAATCACGCTAAGATTTAAAACTTTACACAAACATTCTTTAGTATGTGAAGTATGATTTGGAGTTTAGAATGACACCACTAAAGCAGTCGCAACTCCACGCAATCCAAAGTTACACTGGCCTCAAACTAGCCCAGCACCGTAGAATTTCGACATATTTAGAACCCCCGAACTTGATCCGAAGTTCATGACAGACATTCTTTGTCTACGCAATGTCTATATTTATCTTCGGAATATTTTTTCTAATTCTGAAATCGTAGGACAAAGCAGCTGTAACGGGTTTTTTTTTGTAATGGTCAATTTTTCATGCATGCCCTATTATTGTTCCAATTTTATAAGATGTATTTACGTCCAAACAAATGCAATTACACAGCAAACTACTTCGCATAAAATCGAAACAAAAGAACAATGCCAACATACAAAAGAAAGATCTCGATCGAAACATAACCAGAGGAAAAAGACAAAAAGTTAGTTTTCAAACGTTAAAGGTATAAATTAATGAATCGTATTAAATCGTCACAAATATATCATGAGAGGTCTGTGGTTGAACTGTGCTATTGGTAGATCTTTAAACTATCTGCCAATGTTTCTCTGTAATTGACAGGTATTGCCGCACTTTGTTAGATACGCGAAACATTTCAACGAATAACATTTGAAGTTCAGAAAAGATCGGTGTCTTCCTCTATAACATCGCCCATAAAAGTGATTAACGATTCCCTCAGCATTACACCTTCCTGCACGTGGTAGGTGTAGTACCACCGACCAGTATCACATCTCGTGATGCTCCCTTAAGTGTACCATAAAATGATTTCCCGCCCTCATTCTATTCTATTTTAAAATTAAAACCTTCCTCTACTAGTTGTTAAAATGTTGTTTCAAGGTGAGAAGTGGAAGAGGCATCTGCATCGTAAAAGATGATTGAGTGAGAGTTTGGTGACGTGGAAAATTTAGGATTAAGTATAAATCTTGCAGAAAGGGGTCTTTGAAAGGATTTGAAGGATGTGATAAATTTAGTTTAATTGCTTATCAAAGTTTGAAAAATGACGTGGCCTGTGCAACCACTTCATAGATTTAACTTTTTTGGGGGGAGGGCGTTATGTTCAGCTGTACATAACAGATACGGTTCTGGTTTAATTTTTTAACCCTCATGGTGGTTGTCTGGAAGAGATATATCGCCATTTGAAGAAAACTCACCATGTCTTAAAAGACAAAATATCGCGTCCTTATATGAAAACTAACCAGGTCGTTATTATTTCGTCATCATCGAAAAATCGGAAATACATTGATTGACCAGATATCTCGTCATTATATGAAAACTAACCAGATTTGTATCTCCACATCGAAAAATCGGTACTATATTGATGACGAGATATCTCGTCATTTATTAAAACTCACCATGTCTTTATAATTTCATCATCTAAAAAACGATGGTAATTTGATGATGAGATACCTCTTCATTATATGAAAACTAACCAAGTCTTTATTATCTCGTCATCATCGAAAAATCGTTAATACATTACAGGGTTGTCAATCTTTTCTGAGCAGCTTCAGTAGCATTCTCATAAAATTTCAGGAGTTTTGAGGCTGCTTCAGGAGCAACGCTAAAATAAGGACAAAAATTAAAGATCTGCATATTTTTCTATAGTCTTTTGGTCATAAAATTCCCTCTACTAGCACAAATAATTTCTTTCAAGTCCCAAATGCGGATGTCCAAAATCCGGACGATTTGCTAACCAGAGTTTTTTTTGTTTTTTTTTCCTCACTTTTTTCCATCTTTCTGACAATTTTCAAAGAACAAGGAGGTAAACCTGGATCTAATTGATGAAACAACGCAAAATAACGGACATGTTCCCAGTAAATAACAGAAAAGTAGAAGATTTGCAAGTAAAATTTCTTTCATTGTTTTAAAAAAATTCCTATTTGTATATTATTCCTATTTATATATCTACTATTTTAGTATTGCAAACGCAAAATTCGCGCAGGGAAGGTTAAATTAAGGTTTTTTTTGACAAAAAATGCAAATAATCCGAAATTTGGAATGACCGAGGACCGGAGGATGCAGGATTTTGGACTTTGTACTGTTTTAAGGATAAAAAATTACATGTATACATGAAAGGTTTTATCCTTAAATTATGGAAACAAAATTCTAATACACAATTTCTCCGAAAATGGAAAATAAATTCCCTTTTCATTGGGGAAATTTCCCTTTTCCCTGCATTGACGCGATTTCAGGAGTGAACCAAAGATTACGCGGAGTTGCGGATTTTCGATGCTTTAGTGGAGAAACTCCGGAAGTTCCGGAGTACTTGGCAACTCTGCATTTATGACGAGATATCCGTCATTATAAGAAAACTAAACAAGTCTTTATTATCTCGTCATCATCGAAAAATCGGAAATACAAAATCGGTAGTGTAAACAATAGATCATTCTGACAAATGAGGCTTTTTGGTTGAATTTTCAAATAATTTTGGCCAAAGTTTCCCGAGAAATAATTTTATTATGAACATTTTAAGAGAGTTCACGAATATTTTATCTTTACACGAGATTGGAAGGTCCCTGGTTCGAATCCAGGTCCGGGCATGGATATTTGTAAGCGTATGATGCAGAGGCGGCTGGTGCACCTTAAATCTGTCGTGGACGAAATTCCTCACGTTGGGTTGGTGTGGAAGTTTGGAGAGTGGGGTGCCAGCTCAGGTGTTACCTCGTCATCTGACCGTGGTAAAAAAATTACGATATGTTGTCCTCGGTTCGTTCCCTTAAAGGATTGATCCCGTACCGTCGTCAATAGCCCGTTGTGTTGCTCTACTACGACGTTAATTAAAAATTACCCATTACCAATTATCTTTACACGAATAGGAGTTTTTAGAGAAATATGCCTTAGAAATCTGTTTTGAATATTTTCAATATTTTAAAGATGAATTCCAGACTACGCGGCCGTACTCCTTAAAACGAGTCTTCTTGAAGAATTAAATGTGTACTAATATTTAAAAAAATGTGCTTTAGAAATCCTTTTTGAATTTTTTTCAGTACCGTACCATAACTTGTGTGTGTATAGCAAACAACTTGAGTTTTCGGTAGACGCTGTTTAAAATTTACTTTAATTCCGTTGCTACATTTACATTTTGAAGATTCCCTTTTTACCAATGATCATATGATTTCTATAAAAATATAAACTAGGGGAAAAGAACATTAACTGAGGTGTTAATAAAATGAATTCCAGACTACGCAGCAATGCTCCCTAAAATATGGCTTACTGAAGAATTTAAAAGGCAAATAAATAAAAAGGTGATACATCTTTTGATAATTTGGGATAATAGATAAACAAACTGAATTTGATCTGGTTTTTACACCCATTAGTCCACCAACTTGTGGATGAGATCTTAAGTTAAAATTATCGCCCAGGGGTCTCTTCATCACCTCAGACCATATACACTCACTGCCAAAAGTTAAGCACGAAAGGTAAAATGCGAAAGAAACGACAAGTACAGTTTTGATTGACACGAAATACGGCAGAATAGTAGCAAATCGGTTTATGCATGAAACAAAGCAAAGAATTAAATACAAAGATGAAAACAATATTGAATTTTCATAAATTATAAGATGAAGTCAAATTGGAGTCATTATCAAAATGATGTTTAAATCCAAAACAAACAAACAAAACCGACATTAATACGGTATGCGACCACCCCTTATCCTCACACAAAGTTTACAGAGTGTGACCATGCTTTCCAAGAGGTGATCAACCACCCCAGAGTCAAGTAATCGCCATTTCTCCTGTAGAGCACTTTGCAACTCTGTGAGAGTAGCTGGGGTAAAAAACGCGCAGTTACAGCCCGGCCGAGGGAATCCCAAAGATTTTCAATGGGATTAAGGTCGGGCGAGCACGCCGGCCAAATACGCGCGATCCCCTCCCTCTCCAGGTAGTAATCGACGATGCCAGTTCTATGGGGACGCGCATTATCATCCATAAAAACGAAAGAAGGACCGACTGCTCCAGTGTACAATCTCACAGTGAGTTCTAGGACTTCATCCCGATACCGGACAGCCGTCACAGAACCCCCGTATTTAGATGTGCTGGTCGGTGCGATATCCAAACGAAATCCCGGCACACACCATGATGATTCCACCTCGGAATGCGTGATGCTCGATAATGATCTGGTGCCGACTGCGTGTACCTTGTTCTCTCCAGACCCTTACACGTTTGTCATCTGGCTCCAGGTCAAATCTCGACTCATCCGAGAACATAACGTCAGCCCAATCAGACACAGTAAAATTCACATGTTGCCGACACCACTCATTAATCGTGACCCTCTGAATTGGACGAATAGAGGAACAAAAACTCGTGGTACCCGGGCGTACAGTCCATTCATGTGTAACCTTCGGCTCACAGTAGTGGCAGATATCGTCTTAGCAATGGACGCTGTAACCATAGATGTCACATGTGTGGAGGTCGCTCTTCGATTCCGCTTCGCTACAACAGCAATACATCGATCTTCATTTTAATACAAAAAAAAAATTAAGTTTTTAGAACATTTGACGAAAATTTGTAAAAACCCAATTTAATACCTCAATAGCAAATCTTAACAGTAAATAACTATTAAAATTATTTTTAATTTCCAACAATTTATAATGACCCTTAAATTTTGTAGCTAACTGTTTTGAAGTGAGCTATATGATTTCCGACTGACATAACTTCTTGTTAAGAATAAATAAAAAAAGAACTTCAGATATAATATTTTTTGGAATGGAGAATGACTCTTATAGCATTGAGTCAGCGACCCATGTCTTCAAAAGTTTAATTGAATTAACTGTAGTCATTTTCTTAATAAATTTATTTGCCTTTTTACAAGAACTTTGAAAGTACAGGCTATAGCAATAACAACAAAATACATGACAACTAGAATTTTGATACATTAAAATATCTAACAAAGAGTTGAAATAAAAGTTGCAACTTTCGCATCATAAAGACTAGAAAAAAAGGAAACTGCTAAAGATTGCGAATATAACGGCATAGAAAGTTCTGAAAGGGAAACAACCTTGCCTAAACAAAAACACTTCCAAAGAAAAATTATTCAAATGGCAGTCGATAAATTCTAAAAAAAGCGAGCCCAGTTGCTTAGTAACGGAGTTTTGTGAATCTCACACGGCACTAACGACCGTATTCACAAGTCCAAGTTAACCCGCGGATCAACGATAATCCTCGGGTTATCGAAAAAACCGTATTCACAATACATGATCCGTGGTTTAAAATGCCGTTTCGGTGCTATATTTTGATCCTCCAAAATTTAACACTTAATATACCCTAAACTAATAGCCGCATGGGGGAAAAATCTTCATCTTGTTCCCTGTACAGTTTGGAACAACAAATGATAGTTCCGTTATTTTCTTATTTGTACTTTCGCGGGAAACCGTCTAAGAATAGAGCGAAAAAATCGAGTTTTTCAATCCTGCGGCGGTGGCAACGCTTCTTTTTAAATATATAGTAATTGGTAATTTTAGTTAACGTCGTACTAGAGCAACACAACGGGCTATTGACGACGGTCCGGGATCAGTCCCTTAAGGGAAAGATCCGAGGACAACACCTCGTAAATTTGAACAACCAACCCTCGTAATTTGATGACGAAGCAACACTTGAGCTGGCACCCCACTCTCCAAACTTCCACACATACCCAACGTGAGGACTTTCGGCCACGACAGATTTAAAGTGCACCAGCCTTCTCTACGGCATACGCTTACATACATCCATGCCCGGACCCGGATTCGAACCAGGAACCTTCCGATCTAGAGGCTAATACCTTAACCACTATACCGGTTGGTCGGCTTTTAAATACAGAGAGACTGACAAGTACAAAGATAATCGGATTACATTCATTTGTCAAAGCACTGTGTACAATTCTTTCTTGCAAAATTAAGGTTTCCATAAAAATCCATTTTGAAATTAAATTACTTTGCATTTCTTTTTCCAAATCCAAATTAAAATGCAGAATGAGTTCTGTTGAAATCACAATTTGGAATCAATTCTCACCAGTATGAATGCAAATTCGGGCGTCGTAACAAATTTAAACAATATCACGTGATAGTGAAGAGACGGTAGTAGCCAATCACAGCGAGCTTATCATTTTAATCCGTGGATCACTTAACTCGCCGTTTGAGAAAATAGGTCCTTGATGATCCGCGATTTAACAATTGGAGGGTTAAGACAATACTATTTTATATAGATCCCCTAGAGAAATTCAAGAAACATTCGGCTGCCAGTCACATGGGAAAACACTTCAGGACGACTCAATGAAATCTGGTTCTTAAATATTTATAAACTCCAACATTGCCATGCACCCTTATATCAGAGTAATATTTTCATAACATGCTGGAAATTACCCTTCTATCCCTACATTTACTTAGCTAAGTAAACAGTTATAATTGAGAGGTGCGTCTACACAATCAACCACACGCGTCTGTTCGACAACGAAGCGCAAAGGGAAAATTGATAGGAAGAATTAGTTAATAATTAAATTTTAGCACGGGTCCCTAATTAAATAGATATATGTAGCTTGTTATAGAAGCCTTGTTGAAGCATCGCTTTTCCTATGGGTCATGTGACAGGATTAAATTTGCCGCTGCATGTTATCTGTCATCGGAGCAAATTAAATGGCTTTTCTCTTGATATAAAGTAGTCTTTATACTTTTAGACCTTCATTACGGATTCTCGCTTATGAATATCCTCTTGCGCCACTTTGTTCTCTAGGAAATAAATAGAATTGAAAAGTATTTTGGAAAAAACGTACTACGTTTCCAATGCCCCCCCCCTCCCAGTTTATACTTCAAACAACAATTTTACGCACAAAATTGTTCTATTTAGAATACGTTTCCATTGTTATTGAGTTACCTCATTGGTTGATCTGAGGTATATTCTGCGTGATGTTCTTAGCTTAAGGATTGTGTAGTAAAACCTGTTCGAGTGCAAAAATATTCTAAAAAGCAGTTTCGCTATTGTTTCATTTCTGAACTGTTCTAATTCGAAAGATCTATTACTGATAGCCCATTTGTCAGAATATCTTCTGAAGCTAGCGTTCTCATTAATTATGAAATGTAAAACCGATTACAAAATCCATTCCCCTGCTGATCTGAGAAAAGAAAACACCATGAAGGACAATTTTCTATTATGAAAGATTTTGGCAACAATATTGCAGGACAAATTAACAGAATTATAGTCTTGGAATGTGTTTTCGAAGGAAGTTGTTGACTTGAAACAGAATAATTTTTCGCGCAATTTGTTTTACTTTGTAAGGGTTTCTCTTGCTAGTCTTATTAGTTGAGATATATTCCGTCTTTGATGTTCATAACTTAACTTGGTTATGTAGCAAAGCTGTATGAATGCAAATATGTTCTCGAAAGCAATTTTATGTCCCCTGAACAGTTCAGTTTGAACTGTACTACTGGTATAATATCTGTCAGAATATCTTCTAAAAATGGCGTTTTCATCTCTCTATATCTATAAAATTCCAATATCTCACTCACTCACTCACTATCTATTAAATTCAGACACTCACTCACTCACTGACTGGCTGACTCATCACTGTATCTCAAGAACTACAAGTCCTAGGAAGGTGAAATTTTGTAGGGTGATTCTTCTTATACCGTAGGGGTGCACTAAGAAAGGATTTTGAAAAATTCGAATCATAAGAGGCCTAAAATTGATCTAAGGCATAAGCCAAAATCAATTTTAAATCGCCATAGAAATACCATTGAGTATAAAACGATTGCTATACGCATCTCAGATTACTATACCAGTGTTGATCGAAAAACAATTTTCTTAACACAAATTAAATTATAATGTTCATGTTTGAACTGAATTTTTACTTATTTCCATAATGAAAATAATATTTGTAAATATTTGATTGATGAAGAAAGAATATTTAGAATATTTAATTTTATATTTACTTAAATTTTATAACTCAACACGAAAAGTCCAAACGATAAACTCAAACATTGAGTATAAATCGATTGCTGTACGCAGCTCAGATTACTATACCAGCGTTAATCAAAAACCAATTTTTTTAAACAAATTAATTTTTAAAATTTATGTTTGAACTTACTTTTTATTACTTCCTATGATGTAAATAATTTATAAACATTTGATTGATGAAGAAAGAGATAAAGAGATTATTTAGACCAGTTAATTTTACTTTTACTTAAATTTTGTAATGGAGTACGAAAAGTTCAAACGATAAACTCATTAATCATAAAAGCGTAATTTTGCTACTCGGTATCTGGCAATCTCAGAATTAATGTTAAATTTTTTTATTTGATTTATAATTCTTTTTGGGGGTATTTGCGTTGACAACGAGATGGTTGAGGTCATATTTGAGGATTCCTAAGTACTATAAATATGTGATTTTTTTGCTTTTAAATCATTATTGTCTTTATCAATATTGTTCAATTTATTTATCGAATAGTTTTACTTCAGAATATATACAGGAAATCGAAATTCAACACGCTAGAACATATTTTTTTTTAGAATTCTGCCTTTTTTAGGATCAGAATTGTGTTTCTGTTTGCTTATGTGTTCCGGTATACTACCTATTCCAGAAATATTATTTAGAAGTTGGAATTTATTTATTTATTTCCTGCAAAATATCACTGGACGTGGGTACTTTCATAGTGGTATATGTATATTTCTATCAACTTTCTTTAAATCTTTGGTTGAATACATAATAGTGTGTAATTAATAAAAATAAATAAAATTTGCAAATCAAAATATTTTTAAAGTGTGTAATTTGTTATTTTAAAATGACAATAAAAATAAAAACAACAACTTTAAAATAAGATGGGTTACGTTAAATTCAAACGGGTAGTCACACGTTGTAGTTCAAATATATTTCAAAATTTTGATATAGCTTTTCATTGAAAGACGATTAAAATAGATTAATTTTTTTTTGTGTGTGTGTGTTTCATGGGTGTTATTAAAAGCTGTACTTCATAGTCAAGAAGCTACATCTATCATTCTAAATAGGTACGTGCCTTCCTTTTACAAACCAAATTTCGGATCACAAAAAGTACCATAAGGGTCCAATTTAAAACTATCTATTCAACTACAAATACAATATTACAATACAAAACTATGCTCAAGTGTAAACTTTCGAGAAAAGGTAATTTTTAACAAGACTTTGTTGATCTTGGAATAATATCACACTAAGTAATTTTGAAAATTGAAATTTTATGTTTTAAGAGACAGAAAGTCGAGGTTGCTTAGCTTACTCTATTTATTGAAGCTATTCTTACTCAACTTAGATACGTGTGAATCGTTCGTTGAAAGCAATGATTTTCTTTTTGTAAAAGCGCCGTAAAATCAACCTTCTGTTTATTAAAAAATGTAATAGATTGAGTTTAATTTGTCTACTATGCTTTATATATCTAACAGAAGTTCCGTTATTCCACCTGCCGCTGAATGGAATTGTCAAGAAAAATTGCGTTTGCTTCAAACTAAATTAGTAACGAATGTTGTAACAATTTAGGCTACCATCTTCTCATATTGATGATGAAATTCGAAAGTATCGCATACTGGGTGCAAGAATGTCACAAGCAAACCATATTCATAGGAAAACTAAATGCAAGACTATCCGCCGAAAATTCGCCATTTTTACTGAAAATGAATGCACGGAAATATTCGTAGTCACTTGGAAACTCAAAATCAACTTCGGTTGTAATCACTACAGAAAAAAAAAACCTACAGAAGAAGTTAGACGTATATGAAGGAATTACATGGTTGTATACAACATGTATGCATATTTGCGTCCGAAGTAAATTATAGTAGCGACGGAGAAGAGTTAAATTGGTATTAAAATTTTTTCCGTACACATAAATGATGCTAACATTTTTTTATGAAAAAGAATTGATGACTTTTCAATCAACATATTATTAATTCAACCCGAACAAAGCCGGGCATTTCTGCTAGTTACTTAATAAATGTAAATCGATCACAAAATACACTACTGACCATAGGAAAGGCACCACCATGAAGGACAAGAGATATCAAAGCCATGTTTAAAAAATAAATAACATAAGGCACACACACAAAGGTGAAATGAACTGAAATTACAGCTTCACACGACTTGTGAAACGTGAAGAAATCAGTATTTTGTGAAGACGTAATGAGCACTAGGTCGTCAAACTCAATCCATAACCTTTATGAAATAGGGATCTTCGCATGGAATGATCCATGTGCTGAACGTGCTGTTTTGAAGGGGTGTTTGTGTGTCACTGAAATTCGCAATCCGAACATACACCCGTATATGTGCGCGCATTCTGAAAAATTCCAAACGTTTCTCATTTTTTTTCTTTTAAGCAACAACTTGAAATCTAGTTTTAGAAAATGCACCAAGCAATGTTAAAATTCGCCTGGAGTGAAATATTAAAAATCGACACATAGCACTGTTACTTTAAAAAATTTTGTGAGCAGCAAATAAAAAATTATTCGCAAAAATTGACGACAGTATTTCTAAAACAAACCTTTTCAAGACATGGGCCACTGATTTGCAATCACCCATGCCAACAAATATTTGTAAGTTCTTTTGTATTTATTCTAAGCAAGAAGAATGTCCATCTGAGATCAAAACTCACATTATAACAGTATGCCTATATTGTTTTCATTTAAGAAGTTTATTTTCTTTTTTGTTATAATACTTCTGTTTCTTGTTTGTGACAATGTTGTTCATTTGACTGTTTTAACGTAGAAGTAATTTTATTTCCTCCATCAAAAGAGTTTTATGTGTTTAAATTTTCCCTGAATGGGGAGGGGGGAGGGCAGGAATTGCAATTGAGTTTGTCAAGAACTCTTCTATTTTTGGGTATGGCACCTTAACCTTGAAGCAACACTTGGAAATTCGGACACTCTGGACTAAATCATAGACGCGAAATATAAGTACGGAGATGGCTATATTGACAAGTAGTCATGTGGTTGCTCTGTGAAAAATTTAGTTGGTTGGCTGATTTGGCATCTTATCGCCTCGCTCGGTGATTTTACATCTTATGACGACAAAAATGGTGAAATCGCTAGTCTACTATTATGACGCTCGGGACAATCAGATGATGAATCAACAGATGAAGGTCTCTCGTCCGGTGAATCATTAGATGATGAATATTCGCGCGTTTCGAAACAAAATTGGAAAGTTCGAAACACACAAAAGTAGTCTAAGGGTCACGTTACTAGTTTTGGTTAAATGATCCTGGGTACAAAAAAAAGGTTACCATTCATCACTTTACTTTTATATTTCCTTTATGGGTAAAACTAGAGATACGGCAAACTTTAGGCCTGGTGCACACCCGATTTTTCACCGTGCGGCGCCGCTGCGGCACCGAAGCCCAGCTATGCAAACATAACCGTGAAATGAAGCAAATACTCATTTCGCGCCATTTGCGATAAATATTCTATCGAAGAAAACGTATTTATTTACTTGGTGTAAAAAGAGTATATTTTGAAACATAATAGACGTTACTGGATACAATCATTTATTAATCATTATTTATATTCCATTTATTGATGAAAACAAGGTACTTCTGATCGGAGAAGCGTATGGGCGAGCTGCGGCGCCGTGGGGAACTGAGGTACAAATTGCACGCAAGTTCGACGTGTGTCGCCGCAGCGGCATGTGTGCATTACTCCATTGGATCTAATGTATATCAGACCGCACTTGCGTTGCGGCACCGGCGCGCACGTTGAAAAACCAGATGTGTGTATCAGGCCTTAGGCCTAGTGCAGTGCATATTCAGTTTTACGCACGTCCAACTTGCGTCCAATTTGTACCACTGTTCCCCACGGCGCCACTGTTCACCGCACACGCTTCTCCAGTCTCCTTTTTTTTTTCATAAATAAAATATAAATGCTAATTAATAAATGGTTGTATCCAGTAAAGTCTATTTTGTTTCAAAAAATAATTTTTTTTTTACACCAAGTAAGCGAAATAAATACGTTTTTCTTCGATAGAATATCTATCGCAAATAGCGCGAAATGAATACTTGCTTCATTTCAGGGTTATGTGTACATAGTTGGGCTTCGGCGCCGATGCCGCAACGCAAGTGCTGTCTGAGATACATTAGATCCCATGGAGCAGTGCACACATGCCTCTGGCGCCGCTGCGGCGCCGCACGTCCAACGTGCTTGCAATTTGTACCGCAGTTCTCCACGGCGCCGCACATTCGTCTATGTTCTGAAGCACCTTGTTTTCATAAATAAATGAAATATAAATAATAATTAACAAATGGTTGTATCCAGTAACGTCTATTTTGTTTCAAAATATACTTTTTGTACACCAAGTAAGCGAAATAAACACGTTTTCTTCGATAGAATATTTATCGCAAATGGTGCGAAATGAGTGCTTGCGTCATTTCACGGTAATGTGTACATAATTGGGCTTCGGTGCCGCAGCGACGCCGCACGTTGAAAAACCGGATGTGTGCACCGGGCCTCAATGAACGATTGTCCGTCAATCGAAATAAAAAGAAACGCAATTTAGCTGGGACATGTAACCATGATACACAATGCAACATTAGAGTTGGAAAACCTTCGCCACTTAATGACTAAAAAACTGCAATTACTGTGCTAAATTAAACTCATTAACCGCTTAGTCCTAATTACTCTCGCCCTGGTCTAATAGAAGAACCTTTTAACGGGACTAGCATTCTTGAGACCAGAGCATGAACAAATTGGCAGTTTAATATGTGTTGCCAGGATGATGTAGGAATTTCCATTTTCTGCAAGCGATTGAATTACGAAAGATGTTAGGTATAAAGTAATTATTCTTTATTCAATTACAAGCATAAATCGGAATGTTGTTGATTTCGCAATTGGAAGACGGAAAAGCCATAGGTAAAAAACATCGGAAAACGAAACGAAGAGCAATCCTGAACGATTAAACTTTTTTAGTTGGGTTCTAGATTAGGCAAAAAAGGTACAATTAATCTTCATTGTGATCTGTCGAGTTTCCAAACCGTTACCACGGGTAAATTGAAAGAGTTTTTCGAATCAGATCATGGCAACCCTCACGGAAGAATATAATTATTTTTTTTCCTCTGTTTGGAATTTATTTTTTGCTTATATTTTACCAAACAGGAAAAATAAATGTGAAATAGAATCGAAAATAGATCCGAACATCAAAAGAATTTGGAAATCGTGTTTACAAAGTAGAAATACAATAACTTTCGAAACATTTAAACAAATTAATTAAATCAATGAATGAAAAAAATAAAATAAGCCTGCAAATACATCATAGGAAAAGAACTCAATTAGCAGTATTCAATGGTCGAAAAAATCGAAACAGTGCCCTGAGAAAAAGAAAGCTGCGATTTTAATGAAATAAAAACATACATAACTATATTCTAGGAGCTTAGTAATCGGGAACCAATTACTCAAAATATTTTCTTCCCATGGTTCCGAGAATAGAAAAGCGACAGCAATCTAAATTCTTATACAACAAGGGAAACTCGTCCAGGACTAATTGGAATCTCGAATGCACTTAATGGGGGAAAAACTGGTCACATGGTATCGATTGGTTTTTATTGCTTGGTACACAGAACTAAACTATTTATTCGTCATGAACTGGAGGCTATTGAAGAATTGGAGTAATCGAGTCGGCATTGATTCTACACAATGACTGAAACCTGATGAGGATTTTATTGCAAGTTAGCCTTGATAGGGTATTGGTCAATTTATTTTATGAAGGTGATTTGTCCTTGAAGTGGTCCCCTCTGCCAAACGTAATTCCGAACATAAAGGTAAAAATCTAGTATAGGATCTTGGGTTATCCAGACTATGAAAGCGTCCTGAATTATTGTGTACTGCAAGGATTCTGTCGGAAATTATAAATTGTCCGTATTTTTCAGAGGAATCGTCCATTCAATCCTAATGTTGTATTGATTGAATCGCTTTGTGTACAAGTATGTGATACTTGTAAACCCTCCTAGTGATTGTGTAGACATTCTCAATGAAAGAAAATTGGAAAAAAACATCACCAAATCATGACCTCATCATAAAAAATCAGTTGTACCTTGATGACGAGAGATCAGTCTTGATGAAGTACAAGATTATAAACAGAGAAGGTATTGAACAAACTTTATTCAATATTTGCAAAGGTTAAAAATTTAAATTGATGTGCCAAACCTTCATAAGGACTTAAGCCTTGTTTTAAGCATGGTTCAACAGAAAGAGTTTGTTCACTCATGAGAAATAAATGGACTGGAATGAGAAATCAGAACACGCTTAAAACTAATTAGTCAGGTAGGTATGTTAATTAACATCGCACTGGAGCAACATGACGTTCTATTGGCTACAGTCCGGGATCAAACCCGAAGGGAAAGATCCGATGACAGCACCAAGTAATTTTCAACACGATTCGAACTCGCAACCATCCGGTTGGTTGTCCTTATTATTCCATCCGGGTTACCGCGGCCCGTTTGGAGAGTGGGTGACAGCTTAGATGTGACCTCGTCATCTGACCGTGGACGAAATTTACGTGGTATTGTCCTCTGATTTTTCCCTTAGGGTTGGATCCAGGGCCGTCGCCGTTGGGTTGGCGTGGAAGTTTGAAGAGTGGGGTGCCAGCTCAGGCGTTGCTTCGGCATCTGACGTGGTTCAAAATTACGAGGTGTTGTCCTCGAATCTTTCCCTTAAGGGACTGATCCCGGACCGTCGTCAATAGCCCGTTGTGTTGCTCTGGTACGACATTAACTAAAATTACCAATTACCATTACCAGGGCCGTCGCCATTAGTTCATTGTGTTGCTCCAGTGCGACGGCAATTAAAATACCTACCTCGATCTTTCCCTTCGGGTTTGATCCCGGATCGTCGCCAATAACCCGTTGTGTTGCTCCAGTGCGACGAAAATGAACCACTTACCCTATCATTCAGCAATCAGTCATTACTTTTGAAACAAAACATTTAAGACCAAAACAAAAGACCCCATACGACCAAAGCAGAACTACAGTAACAATCTCATTTCATTAGTATCAAGAGCAGAGAGCACCCGCATCCTAAACCCAAGGATCACAAATTTCAAACCGGGGTTATTAATTACCAGAACCGTGTTTAACTCAATTCCATTTCTTGGTTAATTGCGTTTAGTTACGAAATGAAGGACTCCGAATTCCGGAGTTGTTCCCCACCAATTCCTTTGACACCCAAGAATCGCGCTGGGAGAAAACTTCTGGGGCTAAACTAATTTCCAGAACATTATAACATAGCTTGGAATGTCCTCTAACACGTGGATCGCAAAGGGAACACACGATGCTAGGACAAGCGTCTCATTAATTTCCCCTACACTTTAAATATACTAGTTCGGTCAAAATATTTATTTTCGATACTATCGTTTAGAAAGGGCGTGTCTGAGGAATATAGCTGTTACGTTTTATGCACCCTTCGAGAATTCGGAACGTGTTTGCCCATGTGATTGGAATGTTCGTTGGGAGTTTCGTGCTTGTGGAAGCATTCGGAACATGTTATGAATTCTTTCACGGATTCTAGTCCTAATTATACGAATACGAATGTATTCGTGTGTTCGGATACGTGATTATGCATCGTGTTTTTATCAGATTTATTCGGGTATATTTTGAGAGATAACAACTGTTCGTTCTCAGGCATTGGTGTAAATGAATACTAAGAATGGAGGAAGGGAGTGAATCTGTAAAGTAGATTACAAGGTGTTTAGTATGCTGAAAACCAAATGGTGGCTTTTAACAGATTGGACCTCACGCAATGTTTGAGTTGAGTGTAAAAATAAAACAGGTAGACTGATACAAGTTGACGGGATATGTAGATATTATCAATTAACATCACCCAAGAGCAACACAGCGGGCTATTGGCGATTATCCGGGATCACCTCCCGAAGGGAAAGGTCCCAGGTGGACACAACGTAATTTTGTGTCAAATGACGAGGTCTTGCTTGAGCTGCACATCCCTCGCCAAATTTACACAGCATTCCAACGCCAAGATATTTGAGGTCACGACTGATTTTAACCGTGCACCAAGCCCGTTCGTACACGACAATCTTTGGTTGGATTGGAACTTCCAACCCTCCGATTACGTTACTCTTCCAACCTGACTACCGCGTCCCAAAAGATCCTAGGACAACACCACGTAATTTCGAATCCCCATCAGATGACAAGTTGAAAGGGGGAAAAAATCATACCATATCTATGTATACACATGTATTTGTGTATACCGGTTAATCATTATACTGAGCACTATCGAGATGAGCTTCAAAAAGTGCGACCAAAATGTCACAGGCGCCTCAATCCCATGATAGTACTTTACGCAAGTCCAACTTGATTGGCTAATCGGATCACATGACCTAGATACGTATGTCATCAGAATTTTTCTGTTGCCAATTTATCTCTTCCTTTGGCGTACTTCGAAATTTATGTGAGGATAAATTTCTTTGCTGCTGTTTAGTTATATATTTTAGTTGACTCGGTAACTTTAAATTCAGATCTGCTGTATAATCAAGAGGGGGGGGGCTATAGAAAAAAGGAAATAAGGTGTGTAACATGATTTTCATTGATCTAACATCATCATCGAAAATTGTATCCTTTTATTATCTAAGTTAATAATTATATAAGTTAGTGTTTTATGTATGCTTTTTGTTACATCAGAATGGTCCTAAGCCAGGGGGTGGATACGACACCATCATCCTAAAGCAAAGGGGACGGCAGAGGGGCGGGAAAATATCAGCTGGTAGTGAGTTCAGGAGTGGTTCTTAGATTATTTATGTAAAATCAACGGAAGCTTGGAAAAATATAAAAAGGGTATTAAAAATTAGGAAAAGTAATTTAGACTCTAAAGGAATTAAATTGGAATTTTTTTTTTAATAATTTGTAGGATCTAAAATTTTTACCGCCTGCTGGATTCGGACTCGTAAAGCCATATGGAAGCTCTTTAAAAGTATAAGTACCCTTAGGATAAATTGGCGAGATCAAAATCGAAATGGTTACTGCAACAATCAGATTGGCGAGATATACAAGTGAAGCCAAGCCCGTGAAACTAGCCAATCAAGTTGGACTTGCGTAAAGTACTATCATGGGATTGAGCCGCTTCTAAAATGTCGACTAGTAATCACGTGACTGCTCTGTGAAACATTCTTTGGTTGACCGATTTGGCATCTTATCGCCAGGTTTGGCGATGTCTTATGATTGGAGCAGCACGGCCACATAAACCCGATCTATCATCAAAATTGGTCAAATTTAGGTGGCCGAGATATCTCGTCGAGGTACTCGTCGAACACTTGGAGAGTTAATAAGTATTGTCGATCCGGATCCTGCAAGTTTAACACCTTACACAGGGATCGCTAAACTTCTTAGACTGTCCACCCCTTCAAACGTTTCATGACTTTTTATCAATCCGCTCTATTTTACTATTATCTAATTATAATAGGATACGCAAAAAAGAACGTTTATATGAGTTTTTAAATTGTTTATGTAAGCACCCAATGTGATACAAATTTCCAAAGTGGACTGCATTACGAAATGGTGCATGCAGAAGCTACACTAGAATTCAAAACTACAAACCAATACATTTATTAAAACATGCATATTTACATGAAACCGACCGTTGGTCGGTAGGTATTTTAATTAACATAGCACTGGAGCAACACAACGAGCTATTGGTGACGGTCCGAGATCAATCTCGAAAGGAAATACCCTAAGACGACACCACGTAATTCTGAACCACGGCCAGATGACTACGTCAGCATTTGAGCTGGCACACCACGCCGATGTGAGTACATTGGAGGCTACGTCAGATTTAACGTGCGACAGCCCACTTTGTACACGACGGTACTTTGGAAGACAACTCTTCCAACATGGCTACGCCGACCTACCGGTATAGTGGTTAAGGCATTAGCCTCTAGATCGGAAGGTTCCTGGTTCGAATCCGGGTCCGGGCATGGATGTTTGTAAGCGTATGGTGTAGAGGCGGCTGGTGCACTTTAAATCTGTCGTGGCTGAAAGTCCTCACGTTGGGTTGGCGTGGAAGTTTGGAGAGTGGGGTGGCAGCTCAGGTGTTGCTTCGTCATCTGACCGTGGTTCAAAATTACGAGGTGTTGTCCTCGGATCTTTCCCTCAAGGGACTGATCCCGGACCGTCGTCAATAGCCCGTTGTGTTGCTCTAGTACGACGTTAACTAAAATTACCATTACCATTCCAACATGGCTACTTTGGCTCCACCTATCGTTGGACTGACGAACTGTTTTGAAAATCTTAAAGTCTTCCTAATCAGAATTCCACAATTCCGGTTTAAGATAAAATCGTAATTCCCTGGAAAGTTGCGTGTACAGTAAATATTCCATGACAGGGCAAAGGAGGTTGTCTAACTTTTAACGGGTTCAAATGAGTAATTTAAAAAATAATACATGCTTAAAATAAAAACTAAATGAAACTGCGAATCTAAATTAAATTTTTGTCGTGACATGCTTCTCTTTCTTTCTGGATGCAAGCGAAAAATGACAAGTATTCAAATTATGAATCTGAGAAGTAGCCATTTTGACGAAACTTAAACCACGGAAGAAATATGAATGAAAATAAATTGAAAAACATTAATCGCGAGTTTTAACTCGATACACTCCTACAATGATTACTGCTTGAACAGAAAGTTTCTAAAATCAATTTTGATGTATTTTTCTGTGAATCTCATAAGATTGAATTTAGAATTTTGAAACACTTTTTTTAGTTTAACTAATTTGTATTACCCCTAGAACTAACCATCAAGTTTTATAAGTCTACTCAAAATAGCAAAAAGTTTAAGCGTTTAAAGTGATAAAATGTTTCTATAGATGAATTTGGGAGTACAGTGAACTATCAATTGTCATAGAGTTCTTATTTAAAGCATCTAAATCATAAATAAAATGTATCGATTTATATTCTAAAGCTATAAAATCGAAGTAAATAATCCACAATAAAAAATGTGTTGTGAAAAATTACCTGAAAACATCTTATTTACATACCTGCCTGCCTTTAATTTTTTCCTTATTGAAAATATTCCGACAGTAAAAAGTGAGAATAAAATTAGTTCAGCCATTAAAAACAAGTTTGTTTCACAAAACGATTCAATCATACAAATATCTCATTTAAATGGATAGAAAGTAACCACAAAAAACTCTAAAACTTCAGTTTCTGTATAGATTTTGGAAAACTATCAAGATTTTAATGAGTTATTTCTAAACGTATACGGATAAGGACATTGATATGTGTCAGAAAAGAAGTAAATTCATATAAATTTGAACGGAAAATTTCTGTAACATAATTTTCCATGAGCAATAATTGCTTTCTTTTCATTCGCTAATTTCGAGTTTATACCTATTTTTCAGGCTATAAGGTTTACTGTTATTGAGGCAGCTTTTTAACATTCATTACAAGGGCAAATTTAAATTGCCTCTAAATTGCTTCTTTTATGAAATAAAACGAATTTCTTGTTTTCTGTAAGCTTATCAATCAATGAGAAACCCTGCAGTATGTGGCATAAATTATATTTGCTATCGGTGATTTCCCATTTTACTTGCCTGACCAACCGGTATAGTGGTTAAGGTGTTAGCCTCTAGATCGGAAGGTTAATTGTTCGAATCCGGGTCCGGGCATGGATGATTGTAATGGTATGGTGTAGAGGCGGCTGGTGCACCTTAAATCTGTCGTGGCCGAAAGTCCTCACGTTGGGTTGGTGTGGAAATTTGGAGAGTGGGGTGGTAGCTCAGGTGTTGTTTCGTCATCTGACCGTGGTTCAAAATTACGAGGTGTTGTCCTCGGATCTTTCCCTTTAGATATTGATCCCGGACCATCGTCAATTGCCCATTGTGTTGCTCTAGTACGACGTTAACTAATAATTACCAAATTACCTTACCCATTTTACTTGATACAAATGACTTAAAGTATCAGCTTGAGTATCGTAAGGTATCGAGCTCAGTTTGAAGAGCAACGGATTAGCAACCGACGGGATCCAAGTTCATATCCAGCCAAAGACGGTCGTATACATGGGAGAAGGTGCACGTTATATCTGTAGTGGCCTCAAATGTCCTCAAGTTGGTTTAGTGTGAAAGTCTGGAGAGTGGGGTGCCAGCTCAGGTGCGAACTCGTCATCTGATAATGGTTCAAAATTGGAGGTGTTGTCTTTGGATCTTTACCTTCGGGATGGATTGTATCCCGGACCGCCGTCAATAGCTCGCCACGTTGCTCCAGTGTGACGTTAATTAAAATACATAAACTATCGTCTATTTTATAGATTGTTGCTATTTGACAGTAAAGATCTACTTCTGAGTCAAGTACTTTAGTGGTAGGTATGCAAATTAAGATCGTCGCATTGAAGCTTGTCTTTTTTCATAGCGGTCTTTGGTTGGAATCGAAATCGTAACCCTCTGGTTGCTAATTCGCTACTCTTCCAACCGGGCTACTGCTGTCAATCCCGAAGGGAAAGAGCTGAGGACAACGCATCGTAATATTGAACCAGTTAGATGATGAGGTTAACACAGCTAAAATGCCAATTAAAATTAAACGAAATATATATATATAGTGTTACATATTTTAAAATAATTTTACTTCATTTATGCATGAAGCATTGATGCAATATGTATACTAAATCTACATTTATATAGATTTACTATCCTTACTACAGGGCTCGAAATACCCGGGTGCACAGGTGCACTGTGCACATGAAAATAAAATTGTGCACCTATTTTTTTCCGCTAGGTGCACAAAGTGCACCTAACGTCAAGAAAAGGGGAGGGGGGTAACGTGTTTTTTGTTACTTTGATGTTTGAATAAAATATAAGTATCGACATATCTCGCTCTAAAGGAACGTAATTAAAATTCCTAAATACACACTAAGCGAAAACAAAATCGCTGTGCCGTAACGGGTGTAAACAGGAGGAAGGTTTACTTGTGTCACTGCCACCAGAACTTTCCGATGATCGAAACATTTTCCAGATGGCTCTGTTAAAGCGACTGTTGCGACATCCGTGGGCCGTAGAATTTCGATATGTTAAAATATTTTTTATTTACTATCTACTACGAACCTATGTAAACATACCCAACTAATACAGTAGTTTACATTACATTAATACTCTTCTATTACGTTTTTTTTTAAATGTGCACCTAACATATAACCTGTGCACCTAATTTAAAAACTTAGGTGCACAGTGTGCACCTGTATTAAAAAATATATTTCGAGGCCTGCCTTACTATAAATAAAAATCAAGTGCTTGTACATTATTTAGTCAGTGCTTGTCAAGTTTTTTATTCGTGCTTATTAGTGGTTTCCACTTTGCATGTAATGGTAATGGTAATTTTTAGTTGACGTCGTACTAGAACAACACAACGGGCTATTGACGACGGTCCGGGATCAATCCCTTAAGGGAAAGATCCGAGGACCACGTTATTTTGAACCACGGTCAGATGACGAAGCAACACCTGATCTGGCACCCCACTCTCCAAACTTCCACACAAACCTAATGTGAGGAATTTCGGCCACGTCAGATTTAAGGTGCACCAGCCGCATCTACATCATACGCTTACAAACATCCATGCCCGGACCCGGATTCGAACCAGGAACCTTCCAATCTAGAGAATAACACCTTAACCACTATACCGGTTGGTCGTCACTTTGCATGTATCTGCCATGGAGTTATTAGTGTGTGCGTACTACGTCACGTCCCAGGCGGCTGGTGCACCTTAAATCAGTCGTGACCGAAAGTCCTCATGTTGGGTCGACGTGAAAGTTTGGAGAGTGGGGGTGCCAGCTCAGGTGTTGCCTCGTCATCTGACCGTGGTTCAAAATTACGTGGTGTTGTCCTCGGATCTTACTTTAGGGGATTGCTCCCGGCCGTCGTCAAAAACCCGTTGTGTTGCTCTAGTACGACGTTAATTAAAAATTACCAAATTACCGTCCTACGTCCAAATGGCTGGGTACATATTTTTATTAAAAAAATTGTTTGTAGTAGTTACAGACGGTTAATGTCGCATACTTCATAAGTTGAAGCTAAAAAAAAGCAACTTTCTATACCTATTAAGAATTCTTGAAAAGACTGATTTAAAAAATGCTATCGGATCGATTTATCGTTTTTCGAAAAATGTGTGTGTGGTAATCGTCTATCCCTCTTCTTCATAGAAATTATAAAACTATCGAAAATACGTTAAAAATTTACTTTCCTCATACTTAAGTAATGGTACTTTTCTACGAAAGATAAAATTGATTATTCTTGCCACTTTTTCAATCTATAGTTTCCAATTCAACCAGAGATATGACGGGTAATACTCCAAGTTCATTATAAATGGATTGAAAGACGACATGAAGAGTATGAGTAATGACACAATGCCGTCAATAGATACAAGCAAATAAGAAAAATAATCGCACATGCTATGTCTGGGTTTACTACCTTCTTGTGAATAGTTTAGGGAGTACATTAATTCCCCTGAATTCCCAATCCTCGAAGTTTATTAGCTGACCACGTTATTCTGAAGATATTCCTATGTATCCAAACAATAATTTTATGGAATCAATTTTCATGGCGTAAAGGAATGGAATCGGATATCGCTGTTGATTGCCATGCTATCCAACATCTACCAATCCCCTAGAATCTCCATCGATGGTTTTAGTAAAGGTTGGTAGTGCTAATTAGCTGCCAGTACATTCAGTAGAGCTGAGCAATGAAGGATCGTAACTTCTTTTTATGTATACATATTAACCCTTTCCGAAACCAATACATTTCACGCCTCGAACTTCGCTACCAAACCTCGATGAGCAGATCTTCGAGGATTATCACCAACTGTGGTGCATGTATGCAGCTCTGACGAAACAGCTCAATAAAACTACTCCAGATAGAGCTTTCCAATTGCTGCAAAGGCATAACTGCAGTACATTCGCTCAGATTTCCAATTTAAAGCGAGCCTCAACTTGGGACTGGTTGAACACAAGTACGGATGTCCACAAATCTGTAGGACATAAGCCGTGCGTGTTACGAAACCCGAGAACTCCTATTTATTATTGTGGGCGGAAGATATCTTCTATAAATTACACCAGTCCACGGACTTAAACCTTGGAAGTGGTGGGTTTTAACCTACGGAATAGAGAAACCTGGAATCGTGCATGAGCTCTGGTGTGATTGAAGTTGAAGTCTGTGCGCTGAATTCGAAAATCGGATGTTTGTTTTTACCTGGGGTGATACCTTACCGTAAAAGGGAATCAACGTAAATAAGCAAATCAGACGGAGAGTGAATAATATTTCACTACCGCTATCTAAATACTCTCCGTTGGGTTGGTGTGGAAGTTTGGTAATGGTTATTTGGTAATTTTAGTTAACGTCGTACTAGAGCAACACAACGGGCTATTGACGACGGTCCGGGATCAGTCCCTTAAGGGAAAGATCCGAGGACAACACCTCGTAATTTTGAACCACGGTCAGATGCCGAAGCAACACCTGAGCTGGCACCCCACTCTCCAAACTTCCACGCCAAACCAATGTGAGGACTTTCGGCCACGACAGATTTAAGGTGCACCAGCCGCCTCTACACCAAACGCTTACAAACATCCATGCCCGGACCCGGATTCGAACCAGGAACCTTCCGATCTAGAGGGTGGAAGTTTGGAGAGTGGGGTGCCAGCTCAGGTGTTGCTTCGTCATCTGACCGTGGTTCAAAATTACGAATTGTTGTCCTCGGTTCCTTCCCTTAAGGGATTGATCCCGGACCGTCGTCAAAAACCCGTTGTGTTGCTCTAGTACGACGTTAACTGAAATTACCATTACCCAATGGTTGGGTACATATTTTAATTAAAAAATAATTTGTAGTAGTGACAGACGGTTAATGCCGCATACTTCATAAGTTAAAGCTAACAAAAAGTAGCTGACCCCCGGACCGTCGTCAATAGTCCGTTGTGTTGCAACGAACTATGTACGACGTTAACTAAAATTACCATTACCATTACCAAATGCTCTCCATGGGGTTTACTGTCTGTAGTAAACACTAGGGTCACCCTCTCAGGATACCCAAGCGATCATTTTTCGGCTGTCCCACCATTATTCTGCTCCTCAAAACCTCTTATACTCCAGGCCGAGGTAGCCCGGCTGGAAGAGTAACGGTAATTGGTAATTGGTAATTTTAGTTAACGTCGTACTAGAGCAACACAACGGGCTATTGACGACGGTCCGGGATCAATCCCCTGATGGGCAATGGTAATTTTCCATTAACGTCGTACTAGAGCAACACAACGGGCTATTGACGACGGTCCGGAATCAGTCCCTTAAGGGAAAGATTCGAGGACAACACCTCGTAATTTTGAACCACGGTCAGATGACGAAGCAACACCTGAGCTGGCACCCCACTCTCCAAACTTCCACGCTAACCCAACGTGACTTCAGGTTTGGGAGCCGGTAATTTGTAATTATTAGTTAACGTCGTACTAGAGCAACACAACGGGCTATTGACGACGGTCCGGGATCAGTCCCTTAAGGTAAAGATCCGAGGACAACATCTCGTAATTCTGAACCACGGTCAGATGACGAAGCAACACCTGATCTGGCAGCCCACTCTCCAAACTTCCACACCAACGCAACGTGAGGACTTTAGGCCATGACAGATTTAAGGTGCACCAACCTCCTCTACACCATACCATTACAAACATCCATACCCGGACCCGGATTCGAACAATTAACCTTCCGATCTAGAGGCTAACACCTTAACCACTATACCGGTTGGTCGGCCCCA
Organism: Metellina segmentata; assembly: GCA_947359465.1. Taxonomy (NCBI): domain Eukaryota; kingdom Metazoa; phylum Arthropoda; class Arachnida; order Araneae; family Tetragnathidae; genus Metellina; species Metellina segmentata. Next base: position 86,190,273 of record OX375882.1, on the reverse strand, counting down.
CGAAGATGGAGAAGAGGTGCCGTCTGTGTAAAAATTAAGCCTGTTTTACAAACCAAACCTTCAAAAAGCATCTTAAATACTAAATTTGCATTCTAGAATTGAAGAATATAATGCATTGTCCATACAGTATACAAATCACTAAAGCCAGTTAATTTTGGTTTATGAATACTCTACAAACCGGTTAACACTACATATTTTCTAATTAACAGATTTAATGACAAGGTATATATATTGTCACTGTCACTGCGACCACGAAAGAAACAAAATTAACGTGACTTGTTTAAATGTCACTCTAACACCCTTATTGTCCTCTAAGTTTCATTTGCTTTGCAAAGACAATAATATAGTTTCCCATTGTCTGTTGCGGAAGTCAGTCTGGTCATTTCTTCAGTGCGTCTTCTGCAGTTTCTCGTTTGTACATCCAACAATAGTTGAATTATGAATAGAATCCCCATAGCTTTATTTTGGTAACCATGGATCTAAATGGAGCTTCTGAATCTAAAATCTAAGTAGAAATAATATTTCTTTATAAAGTGAAGTACATAGATCCGTGAAGTAATTCAGAATTAATGTTTCTTTGAGGTTATACTTCATAAATATTCTAGAAGACACAGCCTGATTCACTAATAGAATCAGAATTGATGTTGAAGACAAGGTAAGTTTAAACTATGTAGGGCCGACCAACCGGTATAGAGGTTAGGGAAGATTCCTGGTTTGCATCCGGGTCCGGGCATGGATGTTTGTAAGCGTATGGTGTAGAGGCGTCTGGTGCACATTAAATCTGTCGTGGCCGAAAGTTCTCACGTTGGGTTGGTGTGAAAGTTTGGAGAGTGGGGTGCCAGCTCAGGTGTTGCTTCGTCATCTGACCGTGGTTCGAAATTACGAGTTGTTGTCCTCCGATTTTTCCCGAAAGGGACTGATCCCGGACCGTCGTCAATAGCCTGTCGTGTTGCTCTAGTGCGACGTTAACAAAAAATTACTATTACCATTAAACTATGTAGGTAGTTTTAATTAACATTGCTCTGAGCAACACAGCGGGCTATTGGCAGTGGTCTGGGATCAACAGTCAGATGACGAGGCAACACCTAAATTGGTACCCAATCTACAAACTTTCACTCCACGCCAACGTGAGGGCATTTGAAGCCAAGACAGATTTAACATGCGCCGGCCCCCTTTATACACGACGATCTTTGGTTGTATTAAAAATTGCAACCCACCTGTTGCTTTTTGGTTATTTTTCCAACTGTGCTACTACGGCCTCAACAAGGTAGATATAAGGTATTTTAATTTCCGTCACACTCGAGCAACACAACGTACTATTGGCGACGGTATGAGATCAAACCCGATGTGTAGGGTAAGGTAAGGTAATTTTTGTTAACGTCCTACTAGAGCAACACAACGTTCTATTGACGACGGTCCGGGATAATCCCTTAAGGTAAAGATCCGAGGACAACACCTCGTAATTTTGAACCACGGTCAGATGACGATCAAACCCGATGGCAACGATCTGAGGACAATACCACGGAATTTCGGACCACGGTCAGGTGACGAGGTCAAACCTGAGAGGGCACCCCACGCTACAAACGTGCATACCACGCCTACTTGAAGAAAAGGTTAATTGGTGGTTTTGGGTTTTATGGCGCTAAATCCAATAATGGATAAGCTGGTACAAGCTAAACTAATAGCCGCATCAGTAAAAAACCGCCGACCAACCGGTATAGTGGTTAAGGTGTTAGCCTCTGAATCGAAATGTTCCTGGTTCGAATCCAGGTTCGGGCATGGATGTTTGTAAGCGTATGGTGTAGAGGCGGCTGGTGCACCTTAAATCTGTCGTGGCCGAAAGTCCTCACGTTGGGTTAGTGTGGAAGTTTGGAGAGTGGGGTGCCAGCTCAGGTGTTGCTTCGTCATCTGACCGTGGTTCAAAATTTCCCTCCTTTTTTCCAAAATGTCCTCGGGTCTTTCCCTTAAGGGACTGATTCCGGACCGTCGTCAATAGCCCGTTGTGTTGCTCTAGTACGACGTTAACAAAAATTACCAAAATTACCCTTAAGGGATTGATCCCGGACCGTCGTCAATAGCCCGTTGTGTTGCTCTAGTACGACGTTAACTAAAACATTACCAATTACCAGTAAAAAACCATCTACATCTTGTTCCCTGTACAATTTTGAATAAACCATGTTAATTTCATAATATTCTGATCTGTAACTGTCTGAGAATCGAGCGAAGAAACGAGCATAATGTCACAGCAAGTTTCAATCCGTTAGTCAGAAAATGTAACCTTTATTTCCGTGAAGAAAAAAGAACGTTATTGCTCCGCGATCTAAAAAATACGAAATTTGTATGGCCAACTTTTGATCGCATCCCATTTATTTATTAACCAATTTCAAAAATAATTGTCCCGTAAGAAAGGTTACATTCCAATGTGTACTGCGATATTTTCACATTTAAAAACTAATAGTAATAAGGTATAGATATGATAGTTTTAACAAAAAAGTAACGAAAATGTCCCGACTTTTCCCGACTTTCAAAATAATATTATCAGGATTGGACGGGATTATTATTATCAGGAAAATATATATTATCAGGATTAATTGAAATTTCTAAAAAAAACTTGACAAGCTGCATAAATTTACGTTCAGAGGTACTCTTTAAAAAACTCACTGCTGAAGACTGAAAATTTGCACGTCTTTTGCTCACTCGCGTTAGAAATTTCGGTTTTTCAATTTTGATACTTATAAACCCTAAACTAATAGCCACATCGGAAAAAAAATCTTCAAAATTGTCCAGGGAACACGATGAAGAACAAAAGAAAGACTGATCCGAGGACAACACCTTGACATTTTGAACCAGTCAGATAACAATACCCGAGCGGGAAAACCCAACTCTCCAAACTTTCACACCACGTCAACATGGGGACATTTGAGGTCACGACAGATTTTACGTGCACCAGTCCCCACGTACACGACGGTCTTTGAATGGATCGAGGATCCGAACTCGTAACCCTTCAGTTTCTAATCCGTTACTCTACCAACAGGGCTACCATGTTTTGACAGTATCAACTCTCTAGGGGCTCAGAAGCATGCATGCGTTCAACAACCTACAATCTTCGCTGCAAGACTCTTAAATAGTTTTGACCTTCTTGGATCGATTGAATATTTCCAAATGGTTCATTCAACCGATAGATTTGGTTATTTACTCTTTACGTGTGTCATGGGGTAAAAGAAATACTACTTTACTCGGAAGTGTGATTCTCAGAGGGTTAAATACTTAAAAATGTACTCAAAACATAAATTAACCCTTCTTGTGGTTTTCTCGCCAATGTACACTACCCTATTCAATAATGGACCGGACAGCGAGATGTGATGGTATAAGGGAAAGAATATGTGCTTTAGTAGGGAGATGGTCTCCCACGTGCTGCAATTACATTATCAACCCTTCTGGGCATACTTTCAACAAGGTTTCGATACACAGCAATGGGTATTTGTGTCCATTCCTGTTACAAGAATGTCGTCAGCTCAGCTGTAGATTTCGGACGTGGTTCCCTGGTCCGTAAAAGTCGCTCTAACTCGTTCAGCGAATGTTTTATGGGGCTTATGTCGGGACTCTGACTATATCTTGATACCACTGCTTGACAGAGGCTGCGACATGACATCGAGCGTTATCATCCTGGAAGTAACATTCGTCCATTCCATACAATTGCCAGAGCGTAGGAAGAACCTGATTGTCCAAAATGTTCATGTAGGCGTCGGCGTTCAATTAACCAGGAACAACATGCAAAGGTTCCAGACCATACCACGAAAAAAAAAAAAGTAGTCGGATTTTATGCAAATCAGCTGGCGTCCGGTCCATTATTGAGGGTAGTGTATATATGTCTAATATTATAAACGGAAGTGTTTGTTTGTTTTCTTAGACTCAAAGTCCTGACGAATCTATGGCACTTACAGTAATGATATTTGACACACAGATAGTCCGAATTGTTTGTAGTTTTATGGTCGAGGCGAATTTTAAAATTCAATCTCGAACATTTTAAGATGAATTTAATAGTTTTTTTTACCATTCTTCCTTCTTCCGCGGAATGAAGAAACATCAAAATTTATACTTTTCGCCCTCACGTCACTTGGACGTAAGTCTTTGGAACGTCTCCCATCTATAATGGGAAAGAACACATTCGAATGCCCTTCGTTTGTTTCGAGATTCATTAATTTTGATTTCCTGCAAAACGGATTCCAGTGAAGCAAAATATATTACTAATGTTATCACTGGCGTTTTTCAATGCTTTTTTCTATCTCAGCTATCGTTAAAGCTAGAATAAAAATTCGAATCCACGAAAAACACCCTCAAAACAAGCAGTCGGATTTTGTGCAAATCCGCTGGAATCCGGTCCATTATTGTCGGGTAGTGTATCTCATCATTAGCAAAATCTTGATAGACGAGGTAGCTTATAAGGAAGAAAAAGAAAGTCAGAAGAAAATTCACCATACTCTAATCTTGTCACCATTGAAGAAATCGACAAGAGCGTGATACCTTATTAGCAAAATCCCTAGCAGTTCTTGATAGACGAGATAAAAACTGACCCTTACCTTAATCTCGTCATCATAAAAAAAATCGGAAATATCTGGTGACAAAATATCTTGTCGTTAGCAAAATTTGTCGTCTTGATGGACGAGATATCTCGTCGGAAACCACTTGGAGAGTTAAAGCTATTCTCAGTGTCACAGCATTTGAAGTGAATCCAACCTTGACAGATATAGCTTTTATGTGTGGCCCGAGAATCGTTCGGTCCACTTTGAAAGACGCACTTTCATGGGAATGCTCTCGGAGATAATAAATTGAATATAAATCATCGAAAACAAAAAAGTTTTATAAAAGGAATAGGTGTGAAGAGAAGAGCTTTTCTTCAAACGTTATGAAGTGCAGCACTGGGAAGTGAAGTAGAATCTATTTCTCTTCCGTGCGATGATGAATGCATTGGGAGCAATAGATGGAGCTGTAAAGGTTGCGAGTGTACAGACATTTATCACTCCAGAGAGAGCTGCTCCGTCAATAACATTTTTTATTCTACGTTGGAAGGCCATTTTCGACTCAGTCATGGAATCATGCATAGACGTGAAATATTAGTGGACTGAGCATTGCTATAGAGCAGGGATGGCAAACGTATGACCCGCGGGTCAGACACTGACCCACGCTGGCTTTTTAAATGATCCACGCGTTGATTTTTATAAACTTATCAGATTTCATCATATAAATAAAGAATTTTAATTATTATTCGAACCCCACTTTTAAAAAATATGAAGAAAATACAAATGTTAATAAAGAACTCAAAAATGAAAAAAAAAATGTATAAATGATTTTTGTAAAATGTTTTAAATTAATTGATTATATACATAATGCTGTTTTAAGATTTATATGAGAATATTGGGATATTTATACGACATCTTTACTAGAGATTTGGAATAGAAAATCTAGAAATATTTTCCTCAGTTACAAAAACATTTTCAAAACACAATAACAATGGAATATACGATTGACGTTCAAGATAATGCAATCAAAAAGTATTTAATGACTATTCAGGAAGTAAAATAGCCTTTGAGGTGAGATTTAATCAATTTAAAAGTATGGAAAATACATTTCACTTAATTTTTTTTTCCATACAAAACGAAATTCGAAACAATGGAGTTGAACGAATTTAAGTGGCTATGTATCCGTGATTTAGAAATGGAATTAGTTGAATTTCAAAGCAGCATAGTTTGAAAAGATAAATTTGATAACTTGATTTCTCCCCTTTTATATCGATTTACTGCTCATAACTTTCAAAATTAAAAGTTGTAAAACAAAAAGAAATCGTTAGATTTTTAAAAGATTTAAAAAAAATTGAGAACCAAAAAATGTAGTTTTCACCATGCTCCCTCCTCCTTTCGAAGTGACCCACGAGCAAGTACTAAAAAAATTATGAACAAAATATGACCAACTTCTGAAAAAGGTTCGCCGTCCCTGCTAGAGAGAGAACTTCAAAAAAGAGAGCAACATGTAGGCCAGGCCTCGAAATAGATTTTTTAATACAGGTGCACCTTGTGCACCTAAGTTTTTAAATTAGGTGCACAGGTTATATTTTAGGTGCATATTAAAAAAAAAAAACGTAATATAAGAGCATTTATGTAATGTAAACTACTTTATTAGTTGGGTATGTTTTTAAAGGTCAGTATTAGATAGTAAATAAAAATATTTAAACATCCAAATTGTCCCTTCTCCGGCGCACGGCTGTCGCAACAGCGCCATCTGGAAAATGTTTCGATCATCGAAAAGTTCTGGTGGCAGTGGCACAAGTAAACCTTCCTTCTGTATAAACCCGTTTCGGCCCAGGATTTTGTTTCTCATAGTGTGTATTTAGGAATTTTAATTACGTTCCCTTAGAGCGAGAGAGGTCGATGCAAATACTTTGTTTCAACATCAAAATAACATAAAACACGTTTCTCTCCTTTTTATAACGTTAGATGCGCCGCGTGCACCTAGCGGGAAAAATTCGGTGCACAATTTTATTTTCATGTGCACAGTGCACCTGTGCACCCGGGTATTTCGAGCCCTGATGTAGACTAGTAGTCACATGACTGCTCTTTAAAAAATTGACTTGCTTCGCTGATCTGGCATCTTATCTCGTTTGCCGATATAATATCCAATGACAGACTATATGCGTGGATGCGCATTTCTATATTGGTGACAAAAATGGTGAAATCGCCAAAGTCTATACTGTGTCGCGAGGACCAATCACATCATGAATCAATGCATAGGCGTCTTCTCCTTTCGCGATCTAGGGCCACGATAGCGCGGTTGGAAGAGTAACGAATTAGTAACCGGAGGGTTGCGAGTTCGAATCCAACAAAAGACCGTCGTGTGAAGAGGCCATTTTTTGTCACGACGATACATCTGTCGTGGCCTCAAATGTCCTTGGTGTGGAATATTGGAGAGTGGGGGGCCAGCTAAATGTTGTCTCGTCATCTAACCGAGGTTGAAAATTACGTGGTGTTGTCCTCGGATCTTTCTCTTTGGGATTGATCCCGGACAGTCGCCACTAGCCCTTTGCGTTGTTCCAGTGTGACGTTAATTTTTATAAAATATCGTCGGTGAACCAATCAGATGACGAATGTTTGGGTCAATCGAATAGATCAGGGGTCGGCAAACTACGGTCCGCAAGACAAATCCTGTCCGCGGGTTAATATTGTTTTTTACCCCCCCCCTCTGAAAACTTTAAATAAATCAAATTACACGCTGTAACACAAAAGCCGATAGTTGAGTTGATAAGTTGCGAATAATAGTCGAACGTGTCGCTACTGGTGTCACATATTCGCATTGTATCGTCTGAGACTGAGCCGTTGCCGTAGAACAAGTGTTGCCAGTTCTCTCACTTATTAGCCTCGAAAGGGAAACCATTTCCTGATGATGAATTAATTAAATGATGTTTGCTTGTGGCAGCCAAAGAAATGTACCCAGAAAAATTTAATGTTTCCATGTGTCACTCTTTAGGCGTGCAAACGGTATTTACTTTCTGGACCAGCTTTGTCTTTCTTTTTATTATAAAAGAAAAAATTTCATTCTTTTTCAGGTTTATCGCTTTGTGATTGGTAGATAGCGAGTCGTGTGGTTCAACGAGCTAATGAATTTGGAGCACGCGCCGTTGATAAACACATTTATATTTTTTAATTAATTTATTCAGTCATAAAATTTGGTAGTACGCGCTAGAAAATTAGCAATGTTTTTAGAAGAAACGTCAAATTCGATCGCCGTTTCCATAGAAACAGTCGAATATGGAAATCTTAAGGAGGTCCGGGAATTTTTTTTTATTAATTAATTTAGAATTTTGAATTTTTTTGTACTGATTACCCATTTAACTAATAAGCGAAATCACAACACAAAATTTTTCCAAAAGTTTCTTAAACAATTTTTAATTAAAATTTAAAAAAAAAAAAAGAGGAGTCATTTTAAATTGCTAAAACTTAAAATGTTCTTGATCAATTTTCAAAATTCTTGCAGTAAATTGTTCACAAATTTATAAACTTTAATTCTGATTCAGCAAATTTAAAAAGTATTTGAATGAAAAATTTTGAAAATTTTAAGGTACTTTTTTTTTAAAAAGTCATATTTTTAAAAGTAAATATTTGTTTCAAATTTACTGAATCGGAATTAAAGTATAATGTTTGAAAAAGATATATTCCAAATTTCAACCCTTAAACTTTATCAGTTTTCGACTTATAGCAATTTGAATACAGGAAATCTTGAAAAAATGTATCATGGAGAAAAACGCATTTAAAGTTTTAAGGACAGATGTTGTTGCCATGCCAACAACTGTCAAGAGTGTTATATTTTCAAAACAACGCACCACAAAAATTATTCTATCTCTAGTTCTTATTAAGATAGAAACATGATTTAGAAGTCATTTTAAGCAGAAAAACACAGATATTCTTAAAATAATATAGAAAAAATTCGAAAAATTGACGATTTTTGTGTCCCGGACCCCCTTAAAAAGTACTATTACAACATGGATCAGCTAAAACATTTAAAATTATGATGAGATTTCCTCTGAATTTTAGCAATATGTAATTCATTTAACAGTTTCCTTTTTTATGTGGAAATGAGATGTTTTGTTCTTGACATTTTTTTAAATATTTTGTTTTTATTTACACTATATTTCCATGTATGAGCCGAGAATTTTCGGAACGTTTTCTAAAGCTAAAAGTACTCGGGTCGGCTTATATACGGACCCGCTAATCTCGCAAAAAAAGTAGGCAATTTCCCGTTACAATGGGAAGGGAACCTTCAATAAACGTCGTACTATAGGTCCGGGATCAATCCAGAAGCGATCCGAATGGGGATGGATTGTGAAGCCATCCCCTCCTTCTTATTGTTGAAAAGTATAGTTCGCGAAGCGAACTAAATATGATTGCGTAGCAATCATTGGGGGTTGACGAGCGATAGTGAGTAGGGTACGGAGCCCCCTAGTAAATAAAATAAAAAATCCAATCAGTCTTTAAAAAATAATAGTTGGCTTTGCCAAATCACTGGAATGAAATCCCTAGAAACGTTTCAGGGCACGTTTGCACCAAATTGTAGAAGCCAAAACTGAGTAGTTTATGTTTAATTTTAACTCTTAAAAAAAGTAGGTACCTACAAAATATTATAAAGTTGGTTACAATATAAATACGTAATAACAAGTCATAATTGTACAATTTGTTCAGAACAACGAAGCAAGATTAAGGAGTTGACAAAACTTTTGCGTTTAATGAAAAAATTTCTGCGCTCGACGAAGTTCTGTGTGTAGGGAGTAGGGATGAGACATCGATGTCCATGTTTTCAAAACATCGATGTTTTTTAAAAAAACATCGATGTATTGGGGTCGATGTTTTGGTAACATCGATGTTTATACTTGTCGATGTTTTTACGTTGTCGATGTTTTATTTTTAAATGAAAAAAAATTTTTTTTTTTTTTTTTTCTAATGGCGGGCACAAATGCACATAGTCATTGGCCACTACAAGGCCGGAAATGATGGTCTCTTGTGAAGGAGCACCCAGTGGGAGGACCATCATCGCTTCCTAACAAAGGACAACACAATTTACATCCATGCCCTGACCCCGGATTCGAACCAGGAACCTTCCGATCCAGAGGCCAACACCTTAACCACTAGACCGGTTGGTCGGCTGAAAAAAATACCGTTATAAAAAATTTTAAAATAACCCAGTAGCATAATTTTCACAATAAGCAAATTGAACATACTTTTAGACCAAAGTGACCAAGAATGAAGGGTCTGAAAAGTAGGGATGCGACATCGATGTCGATGTTTTCTAAACATAGATATTTTAGAAAAAAAACATCGATGTATTGGAGCCGATGTCGCATTACTAGTTGCTAAACCAGTTGTAAGAAATGGGGAAACAAGTTTAAATACACGGAATTTTAAAAACATCGATGGTTTGGGGGCGATGTATTACAACATCAACATCGTTGTTTTAATTTTGAACAATCTTTTGCTGTCGATGTCGCATCAATAGTTGCTAAACCAGTTTTAAGAAATGTGGAAAAAAGTTTAAATACACTGAATTTTAGAAACATCGATGGTTTGGGGGCGATTTATTATCAACATCGATGTTTTAATTTTGAACATCGATGTTTTGCTGTCGATGTAGCATCACAAGTTGCTAAACCAGTTTTAAGAAATGGGGGGGAAAATTTAAATACACTGACTTTTAAAAACATCGATGTTTTTGGGTCGATGTATTATCAACATCGATGTTTTAATTTTGAACATCGATGTTTTACTATCGATGTCGCATCCCTAGTAGGGAGCTTCCTGGTAAGTTGTTCTCCAGTAACGAGTCAAAAACAACGTTACAAGAGAGTATGACTGATTGTGAAATTGAAGGGTAAAGAGAAGAAATGCTTCTACTTTATCTAAATAATGATTAAATGTAATTAAAAATTCATAATAAATTAACTGAGAATGATAAAAAATATATATACTTACGGATTCTAATAGGTATGAGGTTGGGTGAATTCGAGCCAAAACATCAGAAACGTATTGATCATCCGGAAAGTTCTGCGCGTTTTCAAATCGAAGCTACTAGCTTTGTTATTATTCTTTTACTACCACTGATAAGAAGTGACCTTGGTTGATGCAGATGTTTAAATTCCTTTTAATAAATAATATTTTTTTTCTGCTTACACTGCGTAATTATAGCATGCGCTGTGGCAAAAAATTTTGTTTCACTGCAGTGCTAAGAATAGAGAAACATAAAGTTTATTTTCGTCGTATGTGCTGTATATGGACTTAGTAGTGTTTCTGAGGTCACAGTTCGAAGGTAGTTTGATAAATTTAAGCGTGGAAATTTCATCCTCGAATATGATGCCTGCTCTGGACGACTATCCTCTGTAAACAGCTTTCTGTATGGTGGGACTACAAAGAAATTGTTTATTATGAATTGTTGACACAAAATCAGACAGTAAATTTGGAAGAAACAGTTCTCAAATGGCAATATTAAAAGCAAAAATCGAATCAAAGCGTCCAGAACTGACCAATCGTCGAGATGTTTTCTTCCAGCATGACAATCCGGGGACCCATATTTCACTGAATGTCAGACAAAGACTTATTGAGTATGGCTGACATGTTTTTTGTCACCCCCCCCCCCCATATTTACCAGACCTTGCCCCTCAGACTTTCACATCTTCAGATCACTTCAAAATTCTCTGAACGGCCTGGAGTTCCAATTCTTTGGAGACTGTCAAATAGCACCTCGACAACTTATTTACAAATAAGCCTAATGATTTCTTTTAAAGAATTTTCCAACTGCAGGATAGATGACAAAAAGTCATAGAACAAAATTGTGCTGTTGTGATTCAATAACTTTTTTTTTTATGTTTTTGTACTGCTTCGTTGAAATTTAGCTTAAAAAACGCGCAGAACTTTCCGGATGACCTAATACTTACGGATTCTAATTAGTTGTCTAATAGTTGGGAGAGTTCGTGCCAACACACCAGAAACGTAAATTGAAACCATGTGATATAGTTAAGGTCCTCTAATCAGTGATGGCGGGGGAAGACACTTTATCAATTATGCATATAAACTACTTATGATGTCAGCGTTATTTTCTGTCCAATGGTGAATTGATTTTTATCTTCCTACGAGAGATTAAATAGTATATTATTTAAAATTTTTACATTCAGCAGGGTAATGTTATAAGTAGGGCGACTTTTTTGTTGCAGTAAAACTGGGAAAAGTTGCATTTATCATTACCTAAAGATGCATTTATCATTCCCTAAAGTTGCATTTATGGAAATAAAGTTGCATTTATTTTTGATACACTAAAATCTAAAATAAATTATTGACAATTTTAGTTGTGTACAATAGAATTATAACACATCATTAAATACAGAAGAACGTTGATATTGTTGAATGGTCGATCCTTGGCCAGTAATTTCTTGAACATTGAAAAAATTTACTCAACAGACTAATGTTGCCTGACATTGTCGCAGTAGTCAGTACTGACATGGGGGAAAAATCATCTCGGGAAAGTGTACCAATTGCGGATAATGCACCTTGAGTGTGTTTCCAGACGAAGTCATATTGTTCTGTATCGGTTAGCAGAAGCGCAAAATCCTTTCGCTCAACATTCAGAGATTTAAAAACCTCATCTACAAGGCGAACATGATCGACACTCACCTCGCAAACTCTGCAGTCGATTGTGCAAGTTTCCTCTGGATTACCAAGAGTGCCAACCAATGTGTTAAAGCTACCTCTTGCCATTTATTTCACTTTCGTCTGTTAAGACGAACACCTTCTTTCCATGAACTTCTAGTTTGATCCGTAATACTTTGGCGTTCGCAAGATCAGACATACTAAATCGAAGGGGTTATTTAAAGGGCAAAATATCAAATAGTAATTTTATATTAATCAATTTTAAGCTAAATTTCAAAAGGTTTGCATTTATGTTGCGATTATAACTCACTTACAATACACCCCATGTAGGAGAGATTTTGGTTTTAGTACTTTACATGCAGTGTAGAACGTGTGAAAAAAGTTGCATTTGTTGCAAAAAGTTGCCCTAGTTATAAGCCACAACTTTTTTCGCAAACTGCTTCTATTCACACGCTTACACTTCTATTCATCCGTTTCTACGGTCCCTAAATTATTATACATCGACCAAATCGAAAACCAAAGAGACAATTATCTGTATGTGTCATCTCAGGAAATAAAACTAACCGCAAATCTTTTTTGTCTCGTGAGCAATCACACAAATAAAACCAAGAAGGCATCAGATAAAATATTTCGCGATTCTTTATGTGGAAAAGAAACTGAGAACATTATTCCGAATACTCGCAGCTCGAAGAACCAGTTTTTACACACCGAGCGAAACAAAAGGCAACTCAAGATGTCACCACCGATTTGGTAGGTCACTTTTCTTATATCTCTAGAGGTTTCTTGTTGTTTGGGGGTAGTTTATCCATTATCCATTCCATCTCACTGGACTTTCATTTGGTTTTGATTTCCCTTGGCTGGTAAGATTTTCACATTATTGGATTCAAGAATACGCTTTTGTGTTTTCCGGTTTTATATTGATATCTTATTCATCTAATATGTATTTTTAACTGTACGAAAATGTAAGGTAAATTTTTTTTCTGACAATTTAATAATTGCAAAGCAAGAGAAAAGGTAATAAAGTTTGGTAATTCAATATATATATATATATATATATACACACACTGCTGGCCACCGTAACTGCAACACCCTGAAGGAAGCATGCAAATAATATCAAATTTACAACATGCATTAACGGAGGCGAGATGTGCAAATGATTAGAATTTCAGCGCAGACGCACATCACGCACGCCTGTGGCGCCACTTGAAAGCGCTATTTAAGGCTTGGAGATTTCGACGATTTCAAGTGCGGCAATTGTGTTTTCTTGTGGTTTTTTTTTTCAAAAAAATTATCAATTATGCCTCGTAGAAAACAGCGATCATCTTTTGATCAAGTATCCGAGTTCGACAGAGGAAGGATAGTGGCCTACCGAGATTGTGGATTATCTTTCAGGGAAATCGGTAGTCGTGTTGGACGAAACCAAACAACTGTAATGCGGATATGTGATCGTTGGATGCAGGAGGGTACGACGACCGACGTGTTCGATCGCATCCACCTCAGTGCACCACTTCACGTGATGACAGGCATATTGTGCGTATGGCAGTGACGGATCGCTCAGCCACATCACGAACCATAGCACAGAACATTCAGTCTGTAACGCAACATCCAGTGTCTGCGCGTACCATTCGACGCCGTTTACAGCAGAGTGGTCTGTCCGCAAGACGTCCATTGCTTCGTCTACCCTTGACGCAGAACCACAGACGTGTCCGCCGCCAATGGTGCGATGAAAGAAGGATTTGGACGGCAGAATGAAATGAAATTGTCTTTACTGACGAGTCACGCTTCTGTCTGCAACACCACGATGGTCGGATTCGAGTCTGGAGACACCGTGGAGAGAGGATGCTGAACAGCTGCGTTATGCACCGCCACACTGATCCTGCACCGGGTATTATGGTATGGGGCGGTATTGGATATCACTCTCGCGCTCCTCTAGTACGCATTGCAGGTACTTTAAACAGCCAGCGCTACATCTCCGAGGTGTAGGAGCCAGCTGTCCTTCCTTACCTTCAGGGCTTGCCCACAGTCATATTTCAACAGGATAATACGCGACCACACGTGGCACGCATTGTCCAAGGGTTCTTCGTCAATCGCCAGATTGAATTGCTTCCCTGGCCAGCTCGCTCTCCGGATCTTTCGCCGATAGAAAACATGTGGTCCATGGTTGCTCAACGATTGCCCAAATTACATCCCTAGCTGCCACACCAGATCAACTTTGGCAGCGTGTGGAAGCTGCTTGGTCTGCTGTACCCCAAGAACACATCCAAAGTCTCTTTGAATCAATGCCGAGGCGTGTGGCAGCGGTGATCTCCAACAATGGCGGCTACTCTGGCTACTGATTTTGGCAGGAACCACACTTCACAGAAGTCTATAAATTTAATCATTTGATACTTGGTCAACATGTTATCTACAAAATAAATATCTATAAATATATATATATATATATATATATATATATATATATATATATATATATATATATATATATAATCCCGGCTGGTTTGACAAGCATCGAAACTAATGTTTTCCAATGGATTTCTCATGGAGAGTTATCGGGAGCTGGTGCACATTAACTCTGTCGTGGCCTAAAATGTCCTCACGTCGGCGTGGTGTGGACGTTTGGTGACTGGCTCAAAATTATGAGGCGTTGTCCTTGGATCTGGGATTAATCCCGGCCGTAGCTAATAGCCCGTTGTGTTTTTCAGTTCAACGTTAGTTAACTACCTACCTAACTTTTACATCAGATAAGGGTGGGTAATTTTTGGTAATTTTTTTTAGTTAACGTCGCACTAGAGCAACACAACGGGCTATTGACGACGGTCCGGGATCAGTCCCTTAAGGGAAAGATCCGAGGACAACACCTCGTAATTTTGAACCACGGTCAGATGACCAGATAAGGGTGGGAAAAATTAAAGATACAAATTTAATTCTTAATTATTAGTAGCGTCTTACTAGAGCAACACAAAGGGTATTGACGACGGTCCGGGATCAATTACTTAAGGGAAAGTTCCGAGGACAACACCTCTTAATTTTGAATCACGGTCAGATGACGAAGCAACACCTGAGCTGGAACTCCACTCTCCAAACTTCCACACCAACCAAACGCGAAGACTTTCGACCACGACAGATATAAGGT
This sequence comes from Metellina segmentata, assembly GCA_947359465.1. Taxonomy (NCBI): domain Eukaryota; kingdom Metazoa; phylum Arthropoda; class Arachnida; order Araneae; family Tetragnathidae; genus Metellina; species Metellina segmentata. The sequence goes on along the minus strand of OX375882.1, from coordinate 86,174,961 downwards.
GCACCAGCGACCTCCACACCATACGATTACAAACATCCATGCCCTGACCCGGATTCGAACCAGGAACCTTCCGATCTAGAGGCTAACACCTTAACCTCTATACCGGTTGGTCGGCAAAATTTAATTGGGCAACATAAAAATTACAAATTACAAGAACTTAAGGTTGGTTACGCTTTTAAATGGCGCAAGAGTCACACTTGGGGATGCTGTGCCAGACACAAGACATACATTGTCAAGTAATGGACATACGCAAATATTTATTGACTCAGAAGAGAGACTTACAACCAGGGAGTAATCGAACCTGCGCTACCTACAATTTATAAGTAAAGAACTTAGAGAAAGAGATAGATAGTTGGAATTAACGTCGTACTGGGGCAACACAACGGTCTATCGGCGACGGTGTGAGATCAATCCCGAGGACAAAACCACGTAACTTTGAACCACACAGGAACAGGAGAGAGAAATTATATTCAGAGTGGAGTCGAACGTCCTACAACTTGCAGTCTGCTAGCAAAATGAACAAACCCACTGAGCCACAGCTGATTTCGTTACTTCAATACGTGTAAGTGCTACTTCAATACGTGTAAGTGCTACTTCAATACGTGTAAGTGCTACTTCAATACGTGTAAGTGCTAATTCAATACGTGTAAGTGCTAATTCAATACGTGTAAGTGATGCAAATGTCTATGGAGGTAGTCGTGTACATTAAGTAGTTGAAATCAAGCAACTCCTACAGCTCTGGGCATACAGAGCTTTATTCCTCAGTAATAGTCTGACCGTGGTTCAAAATTACGAGGTGTTGTCCTCGGTTCTTTCCCTTAAAGGGACTGATCCCGGACCGTCGTCAATAGCCCGTTGTGTTGCTCTAGTACAACGTTAACAAAAATTACCATTACCATTACCTTCCTCAGTAATAGTAATTTGTTAATCTTTTATTAACGTCGCACTAGAGCAATACAACATACTATTGACGACAGTCAGAGATCAATCCACCAAGGGAAAGATCCGAGGACCACGTTATTTTGAACCACGGTCAGATGACGAGGAAACACCTCATCTGGCCCCCCACTCTTCAAACTTCCACGCCAACTCAACGTAAGGACTTTCGGCCACGAAAGAATTAAGGTGTACCAGCCGCCTCTACACCATACGCTAACAAACATCTATGCACTGACCCGGATTCGAACCAGGAACCTTCCGATCTAGAGGATAACCACCAGACCAGTCGTTCTCTGGGAAAGGAATTTCGAATACAGATCTTTATTCCTTAATAAAAATCTCTGTTATTTCATGTAGACATCTCTTTGTAGATTGAGTCGATTAATGTTTATAAACGAGCCCATATGGCCTCTTGACGTATGTAGAGGTAAAGGGAATTTATTTTGGGCAACTCTGCTCCATTCTTAGTCAATTGCTCCGCCTCCTTCATTGCCAAACCAGGAAATCAGAAGCGGCTCAATCCCATGATAGTACTTTACGCAAGTCCAACTTGATTGGCTAGTTTCACGGGCTTGGCTTCACTTGGATATCTCGCCAATCTGATTGTTGCAGTAACCATTTGATTTTGAATATGCGCGTTGTTTCGTAGAAATACAATACATACTCTAGCGCCTCAGCGTACAGCGTAAGTGTCCGACAAGTTGACTCTGATTTGCTCCTCATATATATGTTGTATGGTTGTTAGTATTTCTTGCCAACTTATATTAAGGGTACTTATACTTTAAAGAGCTACTTTTTGCGAAGCAACGATGGCTTAATGGCTAAAGTCACCTACCTTCAGAATGGCGTCCGCAGCGGATGATGACTTCCTGAGTTCGAACCCAGCTGCCGAAATTATTTTTAGATCCTCCAAATTATTTTTAAAAAATTCCAATTTAATTCCTTTTTATTCTAATTTACTTTTCCTAATTTTTAATTTCGTCATCTGACCGTGGTTCAAAATTACGAAGTGTTGTCCTCGGATCTTTCCCTTCAGGGACTGATCCCGGACCGTCGTCAATAGCCCGTTGTGTTGCTCTAGTACGACGTTAACTAAAATTACCATTACCATTACCTAATTTTTAATACCCTTTTTATATTTTTCCAAGCTTCCGTTGATTTTACATAAATAATCTAAGAACCACTCCTGAACTCACTACCAGCTGATATTTTTCCTCCTCTCTGCCGTCCCCTTTGCTTTAGGATGATGGTGTCGTATCCACCCTTTGGCTTAGGACCATTCTGATGTAACAAAACGCATACATAAAACATTAACTTATATAATTATTAACTTATATAATAAAAGGATACAATTTTCGGCGGCTCCCACCTCTACCCACCCATAGCCATGGATCTGAAAAGAAAAGAAGGAAGCAGAAAGGAAGAGATAAATCGCCAACAACTATAAACCTTGATGACATACGTATCTAGGTCATGTGATCCGATTAGCCAATCAAGTTGGACTTGCGTAAAGTACTATCATGGGATTGAGGCGCCTGTCCAGAAAATCTATCGTGAAATGAGAAAATAATTTACCCCCCCCCCCCCCATTCGTACCAACCAATCCAAATATATATATATATATATATATCCAAATCCAGTGAAAGTGAATATTTTCATTCTACTCAATCAGCATAGCGCTCCACACCAACGGCGACTACACAGGCGACATTCTGTCGCCTGTCTCTGTTGTTATTAAAAAAGCCTTCACACGCTAGCGACAGCAATTTACTTGCGCATGCGCATATTCTTGTTTTTCTAAAGCAAAAATTTATTTCCGCATCTGATTTTGCAAGATGGCTGACAGATCGCGTCCGCGTTTAATAAAACTCCTTTCACAGCGAAGACGATTGCTTTTAAATCTTCTGACTGATGATGAAAAGCAGTGGGTGAAAAACATCAACCGAAATCGGATTAGGCAAGGTGTTCAGGAAAATTTAAACGGCGACAGAGACAAAAGTTGAACTTTCTCCAAGACTTGAAAGCGCTACGACAGCTACAAACCGGTAGAAACAAAATTTGTACGTAATACTCATGCGCAATAGAGAAGAGACATGGTTTTTGTCTTTGTCGCCGTTGGTGTGAGCCACCATTAGAAAATGGTAAGTTCTGAAGAGGACACAAACCGTAGTTTTCATGTGAATACTCTGATCTGATATTGGTGTCAGTGACCGAGCGTTTGCCTAATTGTATTGACAGTGTGTGTAGTAGTAGTGCAAGAACAGAGGGACACCGCACACCTAAATTGGAAACATGGATATTTATTTACAATACAATATAAAGTTTCAAAATACACGCCGCACTGTCCGTTGCAAAACACGTCTGACTCTTCCGAATTGTACAATTCTATTCTTATTCGTGTTCTTTTTCAATAATAGCACCCAATATTTAAAAACTCCTTACATCACAAGTACTCAAACATTTTATTTATAGTTCTCATACGTACACTCTGCTTTAAATCACAAAATAACACTCAGCAGCATTTATGGCGTAAATAATACATAGTTTTCTCTAGCAAAATTCTGAAAGTAACTCAAAGCCATATCTCTGCGTGCATAATAAAAACTAGACTGTTGCCATTCGCAACTTAACAAATATACCAAAACAAAGATACTAATCAGGTAGAGTATAAATCCAACATCTATATCTGCTTCGTTACCAACGTAGAGAAAAACGGAATCGTGAAAATTGGATTGAAATATAAACGATGCAGAAGTATGAACGATTGTTTATTGTAAATATTTAGCAGTTAGAACAATTTAAGCGCAGTTTGTTATTGACGTTGAAGAATAATTGGATAGATTAAATACCTTTGTTTGTAGCGTAGTTCAGAAGCTTACGAATGCCACCACTTATATAGATATCACTCTCTGAAATCCAAAGTTACATTGGCCCAAAGCTCGCCCAGCACCGTAGAATTTCAAATTATTGCGGACAGTCCGCCTGCGCACCAAAGATCATGTCATGTACGGATATCCTTTGTTTGCACGAAGCTACATTTATCTTTTGAATGTATCTTCGCAACTCATACGATAAAACAGCTGTTACGTCACTCATTTGTAACGCTAGACTTTTTATGCATGCTCCAGTTTAATTCTGGGGCCTCGGTAGCCCAATTGGAAGAAAAACGGATTAACAACCGGAGTGTTCATAGTTTCAAGTTCGAATCCAACCAAAGACTGTCGTGTAAAAGGGGGAGCTGGTGCTCTTTAAGTCTGTCCTGGCGTCAAATGTCCTCACGTTAGTGTGGTACGGAAATTGAAGTACTATTCTACTATTCTGGTTCGAAAGAACTTATTCACATCAGAATTCCGTTTCACAACTCAAAAATCAAACGGTTTTGAAAAAGAAATTTACGTAAATCAGAAGTTTTTCAGCAGCTTCGACACTTTTTAGATGTTCTTTAAGACAACATTAAAGTCAAGAACTTTATCCGTAGTTGGAAGCATAGTTAGAAACTCTGAATCTCTATCTTCAAACACTCTCTCTCAAGATCTACTTTTCACTTATTCTTATCTCAAAACTCGTGAAAAAGAAATGTTTGGATTTATTATAAGATTTACAACTCTCGCAGGAGAAGCTGTCAAAATCGCTCCTTCTTATGGATACGGCAAAGTACAGAAAATTGAAAAAACAGCAAAAGCACTGGAAATTATTTTACGACAAAAATGTTTCCGAGGCATCAAGATTCCATCTTCGAGTTGCTTGTTCTTTTTATTACTTTCAAGGATACATGCTCGTTCAGATTTTTCGTCCTCCATTGGATCGTAAAACGAGCCAGTAGAATTTTGACAAACGATAGTTTGATTCTTTACGTCATTCTGGAAAGTAAATCAAAATATATTTTATGGAATTATTGGCTTTTCTAGTGTCGATCGTTAGAATTTTCTAGTTGATCGGCACACAAAGTGGATCAATCGACATCAAGGCCTGGTTGATAGAATGTAGAATTCTCAGCCAGTGAAAGGAGTACAGATGGCATACAATGGTTAAAGGCGCGTTCTCACGAATCAAGTTTAATTGACCGATTATAGTGGATCGATAAAAGTTGAATATGACTTGAATCAGTTTTTTGTTCGCACATTTTAATAGAAACTGATCAACAGTTTAATGAGCGAAAATATAAGAACTACAATTGAAAAATTATTTATTTATAGAAAATCTCGTTTAAGATATCAAACTGGTGTAACATTTTCCGGAGATTTCAAATCCGTTGAAATTTTTACTCTATCTTTAACGATCGCGAAGGTACAAACTTGGCCAAGATCAGGGGTTCCCAACCTTTTAGTAACTGCGTACCACTTGAGATTTTTTAAAATATTTGGCGTATCACCAGTCTTATATTTTTTTAGAAACATATCTACTGTCAGAAAAGAGCCCAATGGCTTGTTTTATTTTAATTAAAATACTAAGAAATCTTCATATTTTATGATTAATGCACTTGTATATCGTATTAATGATGTTTTAATAAAGAAAAAAAAAACGATTTTTAAAAATTACAGTTTTATTTTCTACTTGCAGGTCTAAAAACAAATAATTTTAAATAAAAAGTACAAACTAAGCAAACAAAGATTAACGTAATCAAAAATCAATTTTTAGTGCGAAACTTGTTTGTAATTTATTAAAATATCAATAATAGGAGCAATGGAGCTTAACTCCACTCGTAAGTCCTCTTCAACACTTACTCTGTTTCTATATTTATTTTTTACGTACAAAAGTTCAGAAAAACCAATCTCATACAAGTAACTAGTAACAAATGGCATAAGAAATAGCATAACGTGTTTGTACATACTAAAAAATCGAACAACTTCGTAGAATATTTAGGTTACTCGTATCATCCTTGCGTACTACCTGAAACGTTGCCGCGTACTACCAGTGGTACGCGTACCACCGGTTGGGAATCCCTGGGCTAGATAATTAAAAAAACACTTTTGTTTTGTTTCTCGAATAAAATAAAGTACCACAGATCTTTTGCGTGGAAATAACTCGCAAGCAGATGGCGGATGACACATCACTTGAACGATAAAGTTTGAATGGGTCCAACTATTCTTGATCCACTAAAAAGTTGATCAACTCTTTTGAAACATAGGTTCTCACTCTAGTTTTCTTTCAATTTTTGTTGATCAACTATAATCTGTCAATTAAACTTGATTCGTGAGAACGCGCCTTAAGGGAAAGTAAGAGATGTAAAACCAAAGTGGATAATACGCTTTTGCTGCGTAATCCACTCAAATGATAGTTGGTAATTGGTAATTAGAGCAACACAACGGGCTACTGACGACTGTCCGGGATCAATCACCGGGACAACACCTCGTAATTTTGAACCACGGTCAGATGACGAGGTCACACCTGAGCTGGCACCCCACTCTCCAAACTTCCACACCAACCCAACGTGAGGACTTTAGGCCACGACAGATTTAAGGTGCACCAGCCGCCTCTACACCATACCATTACAAACATCCATACCCGGACCCGTATTCGAACAATTAACCTTCCGATCTAGAGGCTAACATCTTAACCACTATACAGGTTGGTCGGCCCCACGAAGATAGAGAAGAGGTGCCGTCTGTGTAAAAATTAAGCCTGTTTTACAAACCAAACCTTCAAAAAGCATCATAAATACTAAATTTGCATTATAGAATTGAAGAATATTATGCATTGTCCATACAGTATACAAATCACTAAAGCCAGTTAATTTTGGTTTATGAATACTCTACAAACCGGTTAACACTGCATATTTTCTAATTAACAGATTTAATGACAAGGTATATGTATTGTCACTGTCACTGCGACCACGAAAGAAACAAAGTTTCCACACCAACCCAACGTGAGGACTTTCGGCCACGACAGATTTACGGTGCACCAGCCGCCTCTACACCATACGCTTACAAACGTCATACACTGACCCGGATTTCCCTACACTTGATCCCACACCTCTGCATGACTCTTCTTCAGCCATTTAGAGGGGATGGCTGCAATCTTTTGCACAATCTAAACCTCAATCTTCAAGTCTTGTTACACTTTTTATCAGTTCGAAACTACAACGTATATATTTTTCCAACTGGGGCATTTTCTTTACGCGTTATCCAACAAACTTCTTCAATCTAACACGTTTGCTTCCCTTAAGTATCAGTTCACTACGGATCACCTAAAGCCTTTCAAAGCAGTATCCCACTGTCGTTGCTGTTGATGACAGCGAATGCAAGACTAAAAATAGTATTTTTTTCCCAAGGAAATAGGGGGTGAAATGATTTCGAGGCTATTGTTAGAACACGTCAGATACAAGAAAAAGTATTTTGTTCTCAACCCCTGGAGACTGGCACGTACTCTGTCATCGCAAACAGGAGTTGAAGACAGACCCAACCGCGAAAAGATGAATGACGTAATTCGTCAGAACAAAGTCAGAGAAATAGTACGTTCCAACGCATCAAGAAAAATAGTTCTCAAAATATAACGCATTTCCAACAATCTAATCAAAACTTAAATCCAATTAAACTGTTATCTAACTCAAACGTAAATTTAAAATGGACGATTTATTATTTATCTTGCAGACGTACCGGTTGGATGGGCAGGTATTTTAATTAACGTCGCACAGGAGGAACCCAACGGGCTATTGGTGACTGTCGGGGATCAAACCCCAAGGGAAAGATTCGAGGACAACACCACGTCATTTTGAACCACGGTCAGAGGACGAGGCAACACCTGAGCTGGCACCCCGCTCTCCAAACCTCCACACCACTCCAACGGGAGGATATTTGAGGCCAAAACAGATTAAAAGTACACAAGCCATCTTTGTGCACGATGATCTTTAGATTCGAACTCGTAACCCTCCACTTGCTAATCTGTTGCTCTTCCAACGAGCGACTGGACCAACCGGTATAGTGGTTAAGGTGTTAGCCTCTAGATCGGAAGGTTCCTGGTTCGAATCCGGGCCCGGGCATGGATGTTTGTAAACGTATGGTGTAGAGGCGGCTGGTGCACCTTAAATCTGTCGTGGCCGAAAGTCCTCACGTTGGGTTGGCGTGGAAGTTTGGAGAGTGGGGTGCCAGCTCAGGTGTTGCTTCGTCATCTGACCATGGTTCAAAATTACGAGGTGTTGTCCTCGGATCTTTCCCTTAAGGACCCCCCGGACCGTCGTCAATAGCCCGTTGTGTTGCTCTAGTACGACGTTAACTAAAAAATTACCAACGAGCGACTGCGGCTAGGTAATGGTAATGGTAATTTTAGTTAACGTCGTACTAGAGCAACACAACGGGCTATTGACGACGGTCCGGAATCAGTCCCTTAAGGGAAAGATTCGAGGACAACACCTCGTAATTTTGAACCACGGTCAGATGACGAAGCAACACCTGATCTGGCACCCCACTCTCCAAACTTCCACGCCAACCCAACACTGCGGCTAGGTTGGAAATTATGTATGGAAGGTATTTTAATTAACGTCTTACTGGAGCAACACAACGGGCTATTGACGACGGTCCGGGATCAATCCCTTAAGGAAAAGATCCGAAGACTACATCTCGTAATTTTGTACCACTGACAGATGACGATGCAACACCTGAGCTGGCCCCCAACTCTCCAAACTTCCACACCAACCCAACGTGAGGACTTTCGGCCACAACAGATTAAGGACCCGGATTTGAACCAGGAACCTTCCGATCTAGAGTCTAAATCCCGGTTGGAAGTGTTGCGGATTAAGAACCATAACCTAAGACAGCCTTGTAGGTTGGTGTACGTTAAATCTATAGTAACCCCATGTTGACGCGGTGTGGAAGTTGGGAGAGTGGGGTGCCAGCTCAGGAGTGACCTCGTCATGTAACTAATTCAATATAAGGAGATGTTGTCCTCAAATCCTTCTCTTCAGGATAAATTCCTCAGTCGCCAATAGCCCGTTGAGAAATAAATTAAAATATTTATCTATGATGTGACAGTCGTAATAAGGATTCCAAATTAATTATTCATATTCCAACCTTGATCCATAGTTATCTGACCTTTGTTCAAAATTACGTGTTGTCCTCGGATCTTTCCCTTAAGGTATCGATGCAGGACCGTCGTCAATAGCCCTTTATGTTGCTCTAGTACGACGTTAATTAAAATTACCTAATCTTACCAGCCTCGATCAAACAAAATCATTAAATAACAAAATTATTGTGATTTTGTTGCGTATATAAGTCTTACAACACTATTAACTGAGATAAGATGATATTCAACTTTAATAAGTTGAACTTTGAAATAATTAAGTACACCATAATGTCCTTAGATAGTTTTGCACAATCTGTCCTAAGAGGACTCAGTGCCACAAAATTATCCAATCCAATCTTAGATAGTTCAAAGGAAAGTAAGATAAAAATTTAGTCTAAAATCTGTACCTTGGAGCTAAAAGAGCCAAACTGTGGGAAATTCCAAATTAATTTTTTTAATTTCTAAAACTCTCCGCAAATTTCTGCACGATTTGTTTTCTTCATATTTTAGGTAATAATATAATGTTGTTTACTGATTAAGGCAGGGGTTCCCAACCTTTTAGTAACTGCGTACCACTTGAAATTTTTTAAAATATTTGGCGTATATATATACCACTTGTCCTATATTTTTAGAAACAGTAACTAATGTCAGAAAAAGAGTCCAATGGCTTGTTTTATTTTAATTAAAATACTAAGAAATCTTCATATTTTATGATTAATGCACTTGTATTTCGTATTAATAATGTTTAAATAAAGGAGAAAAATAAAACGATTATTGAAAATTACAGTTTTATTTTTTACTCACAGGTCTAAAAACAAATAATTTTAACCGGTTGGGAATCCCTAGATTAAGGGATTAAGATGTAGAGTGTATTATTAAGAGTTCATTGGAGTATTTACATAAATTCAGGTAAATTTTGGACAATGGCCCTTTTAGCTTCCAAGGTACATATACACAGTCCAGTCACATTAATGTGACCACCTGTCAAAAGCCAGAATAACAACCTTTGGCAGAGCGGACCGCTGCGAGACGTGCAGCAAGAGAGTCAATTAGGTTTCTGAAGGTGTTCACTGGGAAGTTGAGTCATGCCGACTCCAGTGCCGTGACCAGCTGCGCTAGATTACCCAGTTGAGGATCCATGGCGTGAACAACCCGATCGAGGTGGTCCCACAGATACTCGATTGGGTTTAAATCTAGTGAGTTTGCTAGCCAGGGGAGTACGGTAAACTCATCCTGGTGCTCTTCGAACCACGCACATACACTGCGAGCTGTATGACACCTCGCATTGTCCTGATGGTAGATGTCATCATTCTAAGGAAAACTAATTCGCATGTAGGGGTGGACATGGTCGGCTAGGACAGATGCGTACTTGTGATGATCCATCGTGCCTTCCACAATGATGAGTGCACCCAGTGAATGCCAGGAAAACATTCCCCAAACCATAATGCTCCCTCCTCCAGCCTGGATCCTTCCGGCAATTGTTGCAGGGTGTTTGCTTTCAGACGTTTCACGCCGTATACGCCAACGTCCATCTGTCCGATGGAGCATGTCCGTGATTCATCGGAAAAAGCCATCTGTCGCCCCTCTGTGGACGTCCAGTTGCGGTACTGGCGTGCAAATTCCAGCCTTCGTCGCCGATTAACAGCAGTCAGCACAGGTACATTAACCAAGCGTTTGCTGCGGAGGCCCATGTGCAGCAACGTTCGCTGAACCGTTGTTGAGGATACACTCTTGGTAGTCCATTGGTTCATCTGGGCGGTCAGTTGCTCAACAGTTGCACGTCTATTCGCCCGAACGCATCTCCGTAGCCTTCGTTCGCCTCTGTCATCTATAGCCCGTGGTGCACCACATGTGCCAAGCCGCTGATTTTGGAAAGTGCCATTTTGCCATGCACGGTATACTTTTACCACGGCGGCACGCGAACAGTTCACAAAATTAGCCGTTTCCGAAATGCTTCCACCCTTGGCCCGAAAGCCAATAATCATGCCCTTTTGGACGTCGGATAAATCGCTACATTTCTGCATTACGCCAACGATTGAAATGCTTTCAGATGCCCTAGGACATCCTTTATATACACTCCACTGCCTTTTGTGATTGGTTATTTCACGTTGACGGCGAAACTAGGTGGTGGTCACATTAATGTGACTGGACTGTGTATAGACAGATAGTAGTTACAAATTCATACGTAATTGATAGTTACAACTAACTATGTAATAAATCTTAAGAAATAATAGCCACCATGGCAGCGAATTTGCTCACTGCTTTAGCAACACGAGATTTGCAGACGTTGCAAGTGTATTTTCCCTCATCTGGGTCAGAAAAACTTTGTATGTCCATTACTTCACAACTATTTATAAGCGGATCGTTGATATCAAGCAGAAGTCGAAATACCATGTGTACCCAATCAATTAAAGCAACAAGAAGTTACAAAAGTAAAAGCATTTTAAAATATCCAAGTTTTCATCAAAAATCCTTTTTAAAGCTTGTGTGTAATGACGAGGTATGATCAATTAATAGGTGTACTTTCAAATAAGATCCGAGGTAATCGCATTTTCATCAAATTCGGGCTTAATATGTTATCTAAGGGGTCCACCAATTTACCTAAAGTGCTTTATTTTATCGAGCTCTCGCATCAACCTTGATTCAATTTTCAAGATCTTGCGCTATCACTTTCAGATCGAAATAATTTTCTCAACCGAGTTCTATGAAAGAATCGGAATGTTCGGTGTAACAGAATTATCTTTTGTTTATGCTCGATTCTTGTTCTTGTAAGAAGAAAGCAGTTTCAGACTTTCAAGGTGGAATTCTGATCACGAATTTCATTTCAGAGAAGGGGTTCTAATTAAATTTTGCTAAAAATTTAAACAATGTGGAAGGAAGGAAACGAGTTGGCAGAGAAGAAAAAACCTGATTTCGGATTCTTCTAAGGATGCGAGTGTTTTATTTGCTTTTATAGCTATTTTTGGTATTCTAAGGAACGTGTTTTCCAATGAACTCGATGAAAGAGCACTGAACTATTGGAACCACTTATTTTATTCGAAATTAAAAGCATGTTTATTGGAAGGCATTCTATTCATTAAATATAGAGTTTATCGTTCGTAGGTATTTCTAATGACGTCGCACTGCAGCAACACAAAGGGCTATTCGCGACGGTCCGGGTAAGGTAATGGTAATGGTAATTTTTAGTTAACGTCGTACTAGAGCAACACAACGGGCTATGGTCCGGGTAAGGTAAGGTAATTTTAATTAACGTCGTACTAGAGCAACGCTACATGACGATAGTCCGGGTAATTAGTAATTAACGTCGTACTAGAGCAACACTACATGACGACGGTCCGGGTAATGGTAATTTGAGTTAACGTCGTACTTGAGCAACACAACGGGCTATTGACGACGGTCCGGGATTAGTCCCTTAAGGGAAAGATCCGAGGACAACACCACGTAATATTGAGCCACGGTCAGATGACGAGGCAACACCTGAGCGGATCTACTTATTTTGAAGCTACAGATGGAGAGCACTGAATTTTCAGGTTCATGTATTCATAAATTATCCGATTCACTTGGAATAGGTTGATTTATTACAAGGACAGAAGATCGTTTTTTAAATCCAATCGTGGTTTTTTTCCACTAACAGCCGCAGCTAATATTGTTTCGGAAACAACATCGGAAAATATTGTTCTAGATCTATTTCCTTCGCATGCATGTGCGCCAGGATCGCAGAAACTATAGCAGGTAGGAATTCGCGACATCGCTAGTTGACATTCATGACGTCTCAACCATTTTCTAAAGTCCATTTGGTATCAAACGGGGTTTAAAAAAAGAAAACATATCAGCCCTCCACCATTTAAAAAAACAGAAAAATTCACGCCTTTTTCATGCTTTGCGTAATTATTTTCCGAATTTGTGACTTTTATGACTGGTAGACACTCCTTAACAAGACAAACAATATCAAGGAATGAACATACATACAAGAGTTTTAACGATAAAGGGGAGGAATTGAAACGCAACGCCTCTTACGGATATAAGATAATTAAGTAGGGGTGGCAAGAAGGGGGGGGGGCACTCTAGCTTTATTAAAACACATTACAGTTTGTTATTAAGGCAAACATATTCCAACAGGGAATATATTAGTTTCTTGGGGGATCCGCCCCCTGCTCGCTATAGCTCGTCAACCCCAGATGATTGCTACGCAATCATATTTAGTTCACTTTACGAACTATACTTTTCAACAATGAGGGGATTGCTTCACAATCCATCCCCATATGGATCGCTGCTGGAATGATCCCGGACCTCTAGTACGACATTAATTAAAGGTTCCCTTCCCTTCCGAGTAACGGAAAATTGCCTACTATTTTCTTTGCAAGATTAGCGGATCCGTATATCAGTCGACCCCAGTACTTTAGCTTTAGAAAACGTTCCAAAAATTATCGGCTCATACATGAAAATATAGTGTAAATAAAATCAAAATGGTTTAAAAATGTCAAGAACAAAACATTTCATTTCCACATAAAAAAGTAAATATTTTAGCATAGCATATTGCTAAAATTCAGAGGAAATCTCATCATCTTTTTAAATGATTAACTTCTCCGTGTTTGGAGTAATGTGGTACTTCTTAATATTTTCAAATTCGACTGTTGCTATGGAAACGGCGACCGAATGTGCCGGTTCTTCTGAAAACATTGCAAACTCTCTAGCGCGTAGTCTCAAATCTTATGAATGAATGAATTAAAAAATACTAGGGGGCCCGCCCCCTGCTCGCTAACACTCGCCAACCCCCAGAAGATTGCTTCGCTGCGCGAACCTATGCTCGCTTCGCTCGCTTCAATGAAGACATGTGTCCTAGCAGAAGAAATTGTTAACAAAATATGAAATTCCAAAAAAATATTTTTCAAATCTAAATTTTATGCTGTTTTTTAGAAAAGATATTTACAGTACCTCTGGAATCAGAATTCAAATGGAAACTTTGAGCAAATTTTGACTCGAAATGTGAGCGTTGATTTGGAAATTAAAAACCCAGCATGTTGGTTGTGTGTACATTTACCCAGCACTCGAGCCACCCACGCTTTTTCATTGAGTTTGTTGTCGAAAGTTGTAATGCAAGCGTCTTGTTGAACTATAATAGTTTGCCCCGAAACGGACCATTTTTTTAAATGACCCTGAAACGATCCTCCATTTTCTTTGATTTCTATTATGTACTGCAACAGCTCGACTAAAATTCATTTTTTTTTCAATAAAATTTCATCCGATAACACTATAAATTTAATTGAAGCGCGAGGCTTTGGGATAACAAAGAATCGTACAATGTTGCCAAAACGCGAAAACAAATAACGTCTTTTTTGCGTGCCACGTAAGAGAATTATATATATAGATAACTGTGTTTATCGTCTGCGAATTGGCCAAATTCATAAGCCCGTTGAACCACAAGACTCGCATCACGTGACTCGCTAGTACCAATCACAAAGCGAATAAACTCGAAAAATATTGCAAAATGAAAAAAAAATTATCCGATAACGCTATAAATTCAATTGAGGCGCGAGGCAAACACAGGCGCCTCAATCCCATGATATTACTTTACGCAAGTCTAACTTGATTGGCTAATCGGATCACATGACCTAGATACGTATGTCATGAGAATTTTTCTGTTGGCGATTTATCTCTTCCTTTCTGCTTTCTTCTTTTCTTTTCAGATCCATGGCTATGGGTGGGTAGAGGTGGGAGCCGAAAATTGTATCATTTTATTATATAAGTTAATAATTATATAAGTTAGTGTTTTATGTATGCTTTTTGTTACATCAGAATGGTCCTAAGCCAGCGGTGGATACGACACCATCATCCTAAAGCAAAGGGGACGGCAGAGGGGCGGAAAAATATCAGCTGGTTGTGAGTTCAGGAGTGGTTCTTAGATTATTTATGTAAAATCAAAGGAAGCTTGGAAAAATATAAAAAGGGTATTAAAAATTAGGAAAAGTAATTTAGACTCAAAAGGAATTAAATTGGAATTTTTTTTTTATATAATTTGGAGGTTCTAAAATTTTTTCCGCCAGCTGGATTCGAACTCGTAAAGTCATCCTCCGCTGCAGACAATGCTCTTTAAAAGTATAAGTACCCTTAGTATAAGTTGGCAAGAAATACTACTAACAACAACCATAGAACATATATATAAGGAGCCAATTAGAGTCAACTTGTCGGACACTTACGATGTACGCTGAGGCGCTAGTGTATGTATTGTATTTGTAATTCTACGAAACAACGCGCATATTCAAAATCAAATGGTTACTGCAACAATCAGATTGGCGAGATATCCAAGTGAAGCCAAGCCCGTGAAACTAGCCAATCAAGTTGGACTTGCGTAAAGTACTATCATGGGATTTAGCCGCTTCTAGGCAAACAATCGCGTAGTGTTGCCAAAACGCGATAACAAATAACGTCTTTTTTGCGTGCCACGTAAGAGAATTATATATAGAGATGTTTCGTAATTTATAACATCTATGAGGAAGATGATAGAAACGAAAGGTAATATTTAAATTTTTAAACATAACAATGTGACAGTTGTAATTTTACTATATCGCGTATTTGCAAAGTCCGGAGTGAGAAATGCTTTTTAATAGACTGGTATATTGCATTTCAGGCATTTTCAAAGCCCTATAAGGCAAATTTCAGGAAAGCACCAAAAACTCTTTAGAGGGCTGGATTTGAGCTTTGCCACCTTGTTGGTGCATTCTAATCCTAATCTCCCTACTAAATGCGAAACAAGGAGAAAGTTACAATTTTAATTTTAACAAATAGCACCAATGCAGAGAAACGCCTTAATTTGAGAATAAAAATAATAATTTTGTAATTTTCATATTTATTGGTTTTAAGCCAACAAAAAAAAAGGGTTGAAACAACACTACTGTTTCCCAAACACTGAAAGAATCAACATGTAATATTGACCGTGTGGGGGTAAAGAGGGTCATTGGAAACAAGGGCATGACAATTCGATGCTAAAAAATTGTCATCTCAAGCTTTTAAGCACTCTTATTCCCTTGACCATACAAACACATTGCTACGCACTGTCTCAATAATTATGTTGAACAATGTAAGTTCCAAATGATAGGCCTAAAAAATATGACACGTGACATACAGTAACATGTGTTTGTAAGCACTTCCTGTTCAAATTCTGATAGCTTTTGCATGTTTAGTTGAACATGGTTTTAGTGCAACAAGTCTAAACGAAAACGAGGAACCGTCTGCAAATAGTTGTCCATGGAGATTTAAAGACGCTGTTAACAAAAATAGAGCCCATAAAGACCAATTGGTAGTTCAACACCTGGATAATCCTTCTTAGTGGAAATAATATTTATGAAATCAATTAAATTAACTTAATAACAAAAACAAGCAAGATGTTTCGTTTTTATATGCAATATTTTATTGTCATAAATAACTTATTACAGATCAGTGCAGATTAACATTATATACACTTGGGTATTTTTCAAGAGGTCCCATTTATTTAACTACAAATTATATTTAAATAACCATTATTTAAAACTTTAAAGTGTTCCCTTTTCTTCATATGGAGTGCTTTTCAACAGAATCCCTGTACGAGACCACGAAACTTATGAACAGTTGTATTCATCTACTAACTCTAACATTTGAGGTCTCCACATAATTTCCAATGTTTTTTTTTTTTTAAGGAATCTACATATCACATTTAGACTTAATAAGGTTGGAGGATACAAGTATGTTTTAAATAGTCAACTATAGTAAGTTCAAATGTATTAAAATTTGAAAGAAAATAAACTACCTAAATCACGGGCAACATGATTATACAGAGAACTAAAACTTGATAACCTCATTATGAAGGCCATCTTACACTGGGTATTTACTGTAATTGAAAAGATAATTTCAATACTTCCTATAATTTAAGTATAAAATCCATTGAGAAATATTCTTTGAAGCATTGATATCCATGATAGCGCATAGATTATTCAATACTTAACAGCTTGCATAAAGCTTTAAACCTCAATAGATTGAATAATACACTGACACAGAGAATAAATACACTTCAATCTGGGAACCTATACAAACCCACAACAGAAAACAACATTTTGCAGATGGGTGACAAAAAGTGATGATTGACACATCCAAGGCTGTGATAGAACAAATGGTAAATACAGAGAAAATGTACCTTAAATAATTTCGTATACAACAAAGAAATATATACAAGACAATGAGAAACTAATTCTTTTTATATTGAAGGACATTGTACAAATGTTAGAATATCTATTTGGAAAAAATCAACTCTCGAACCCTGCCGTAGAAACCTTTGAATGCAAGAAACACAAAGAAATAGCTTTGTGCGTGGTAGTTGTAACTATACGAGGGTAAGTCAATAAGTATCTGCGATCAATTTTTATTATTTATTACAACAAGAGTACAAAGTTTTTAGTGGTATCATTTTTTAACTTAGTCACCCTGCTTTTCAATACACTTGGTCCACCGTTGCACAAGCTTTCCGTTACCCGTGAAAGAAAAAGGTTTTTGGTTGCGCAGCAAGGCACGTATGCACCGCTTCCTTCACCTGTTGATCGGAGCTGATCGACGGCCTCTTAAAGCATCTTTAAGTGGACCAAACAGATGGTAATCTGACGGGGCGAGATCGGGTATGCAAGATGCTCCAACTCCTCGAAACGCAGCGTCTGAAGAGTTTGAGTGGTGTGGTCGGCGGTTTGTGAACACGCATTGTCATGCTACAAAAGAACTCCTTCCGACAATCGACCTCTGCGTTTCGTACGAATTGCAGGCTTCGACTTGTTTACCAGCATATCACTGTAATTTTCACTGTTTACTATTGACCCCTTGTCCAGGTAATGTTCCCGGATTGGCCCTTAGTCTCAAAACACTGTGAGTCACCATTTGTCTTGCAGACGGTTGACTCTTGAATTTCTTTTTGACTGGAGATTCGGAGTGCTTCCATTCCATGCTCTGGCGTTTGGTTCAAAGTGATGAATCCACGTTTCATCTCCAGTGATGATTCGCCTGAGAAACGTTTCACCTTTGTTCGCATAACGGTCCAGTAGGTGCTGACAGATTCTCACACGGTTTCTCTTCATCGAGTTGTTTCGGATCCCATCTCGTATAGACTTTGTGAAAGTTCAGCCAGCTATGCATGATGTCAAATGCAGAACCATGACTAACCTGCACATGGTTTTCCACTTCAGCCAACCAACAGTAACTCCCCTGTTATTCAGAATCAAGGCACGGACTCGTTCAATATTGTCATCAGTTGTTGCTGTAGCTGGACGCCCTACTCTTTCAGCATCTGTCACGCTCGTTCGACCACTTTTGAACTCTTCAATCCACTGGTAAACACTTCGATGTATCAAAATATAGTCCCCGTATTGTGCTAAAAGTCTTCTATGAATTTCCGCTCCTCGTACACCTTCAGACCACAAAAACCGGATTACAGAACGATGTTCTTCGTTGGTGCACAGAGAGTGACGCGGCCATCTTTATTTCGCAACAGCGCAAAGCGGACTGATGAGACAGCGCTGCAACCTACCACAGGCGAAGACATCGGTGACACCTAGCGTCTGGTGAGCAAAAAAAAACGTAGAGCCAACCTAACGCGAAATAGACACACATTGCAGTTACTTATTGACTTACCCTCGTACATATTAAGGCTTCTGACTTTTAATAATGCTTTTCTACAAAATACTAGAGGCTCCTTTTGTTTGAAATTGTGGGAAAACATAGCCACCACTACAAAAACTAATTTACGGTGCAGTACAATAGTATTGGGTCATCAGGAAAGTTCTGCTCGTTTTCAAATCGAAGCTGCTTTGTTATTACTATTTTGCAACCGCTGATAAGGAATGACATTGATTGAAGCAGATGTATAAATTTGGTTTTTCTGCTTACACCGCATAATTATAGCATGTGTTGCGGCATATTTTTTTTTCACTTCAGTGCTAAGAATGTTAGAAGAATGCTAAGTTCATTTTCGTCTTATTATGCTCTTTTATTTTAGGAAAGGAAAATTACTAGTCAGACTGCTCGTAAATGTGTGCTGTATATGGACATAGTGAACCATCAGTCTAAATACTCCAAAAAGTACAATTCATGATCATCTGAAGAATATTGGACACTAGCCACTGCGTGGCTAGCCCGTGCCAGTTGCTTTTGTGGGGTTGTTGGCTTGCTTCACTAACCAAATGGGAATGCATAGCCTATTGGTTAACAGCCTTCCCAATTCCCATTTGGTTTGCGAATTTGTAGCCAATTGGATAACAGCCATAACAGGCCATGAGGACAACGAGAGGGCGGATGCTCTGGCAAAAGAAGCAACAGAGAAACAGTGCATCGACAAGGTACAACAAATGGACAAGGAATACATCCGGAAACAAATTAGCAAAGAAGCAGAAGGGATGTGGCAAGGGCGATGGGACTACTCAGAGAAGGGAAGAGTAGTCCACACAGAATACAAGGACATATCACAGACGATACTTCTAGGATCTTTTGAGATCAATCAATTTATCACTGGTCACGGCGTATTTGGACAGCACCAGAAACGTTTATTCAATAAGGAAGACAAATGCGAATGTGGAGAAGGAATTCAAAGTGTTAACCACGTAATTTACGATTGTAAACTGTGGGAGAACATAAGAAAAGACCTATTTCCCCGTGACCACAAAAAAGTAGAAAGAAAACTACTTTGGACAAGTAAAAAGTCAAGACAAGGCCTTAAGATCATAGCCAATCGACTTCTTGAAATAAGACTAGAAGATCTATCATAGCCCATGATAGTAAGTGTAATTGTATTGTAATATTGAGAAACATAGGCTGCAACGCATGTGCTGTGCGGGGCTGCTCGCAACCCAAAACTACACCGTATGCCTTAGGGCGGGACGGTTTTGATAAATTAAATAACAGCCATAACGGAGTTGCCGGTGATGTTGTTTTACGAAGCAAACCAAATGGGCGATAGTTCTTTTCGTGGGGATCACATTGCCCAGGGTATTGGTTTATCCCGCAAACCAAAATATATAAGTATTTAATTGATAAATTATTTATTAAAAGAAAATCAAACGTATAAGGTATCGATAAAACGTAAAATTTTCCACAGATTTCAAATCCGTTAAAATTTTCTTTCTATCTTTAACGATTGCTGAGATAGAATAAAGCACTGAACACCAGTGATAACTTTAATAATTTCTTTTGTTTCACTCGAATCAGTTCCTCATTAAATCAAAATGAATGAATCTCTAATCTGTTCGCTCCAATCCGAGACGAAAGGTTAAAAAAAACTAAGCATGGTTCCAAATGCTGACGTCAATATTGATGTAAGTGAAGAAAGTCTTAATTTTGATTCTTCTTCATATCCGAAATAACAATTAAAAACTATACAATTCATTTTAAAATGTTCGATTGAATTTTAAAATTCGCCGCGACCCAAAAATTGTAAAATATTTGGATTACCCGTGAGCCAAATCCCATTACTGTAAGTGTCATAGATCGTCAGGACTTTGCGGACAGAAAACAAACACTTCTTTTTATAATAGTTGAGATGTAAGCCGCTACGATGTATGGGTACCCCATACTTTAACACAGCAGAATATGTTGCTCGAATTTCAGCATGTGATTCTTTGAAGAAGAAAAATGAAGGAGCTCCTTTTTTGAAACGGCTCATTACTGGAGATGAGAAGTGGATGCTATACAATAATGTTACAAGGAAAAGATCATGGAGTAAATCAAATGAACCTTCCAAAGTAACATCGAGAAAGGGACTGCATTCCAAAAAAGTAATGTAGCAATGATGCATGCTCACACGGCTAGCTAACACTTTAATTGAATTTATTTACATACAACATAAGCTACAGAAATTACAAGACTTTCACGAACACAAAATATAAGTAGAAGGTAAGGGACATGTTTACTATCACATACTACAGCCTAGCTGCTGCTTGCTCCAGGGTTAGAGTTAACACTGCGAAAGTTTTTATCAGTTCGCTAGGGGGCGTTGTTGGTTCCGTTATAGTAATGCTTTCTGTATTGTGGGACAACAAATGAATTGTTTGTTAGGAATTGTTGCCACAAAATCAGACAATAAATTCGGAAAAATACTGCAATCAAATGGCAGTATTAAAAGCAGAAATCGAAGCAAAGAGGCCAGAACTAACCAATCGTCGAGGTATTGTCTTCCAGAAGGACAATGCTCGGCCCCACATTTCGCTGAATGTTAGACAAAGACTTATTGAGTATGGCTGGAATGTTTTTGTCATCCCCCGTATTCACCAGACCCCCCCCCTCAGATTTTCACCTCTTCAGGTCACTTCAAAATTATATGAACGGCCTGGAGTTTAATTCTTTGGAGACTGTCAAACAGTACCTCGATAACTTCTTTACAAATAAGCCTAATAATTTTTTTTAAAGGAATTTTCCAGCAGCCAGAAAGATGACAAAAAGTCATAGAACAAAATGAGGTTTATGTAATTCAATAAAATGTTCTTATGTTTTTGTACTGCTTCATAGGTATTTATCTTAAAAACGCGCATAACATTCCGGATGACAATATATATAAGAGTAACCCAACTCCCAGGAAGTACGTTTTTGTCAACAAAGTTGCATTGTTTCACTCTAGCCTGCCAAAACCTTGACAATAAACATGGCATAATGATTTTAATGGTACAGCCCATAGTTAATAATAGATTAATGGTTGAGAAAATATTTCTTAATGCCAACACTAAACACAGGTTAGTAACAAAAATACTTCTTCACAAAATTAATTGGGTATAAATGTTGGCTGCTTTGAATAGGGTTAATGATTACAAATATTTAAAAAAAACAGGAAGTCAGGGCACTAATTAAAATCAAACAAATGTTAAATAATCAATAAACAAATTTTCCTTTCTATTTAAATTAGATAAATATTTAGTGCTGCAAGTTAAGAATAGTACCAACAGAGCATTACATATCTTCCCCAATATCAGAATTTCAATGAGTATAGATGGATGTTGTTTAAGAACTCGTTTGCAATATATGATCTTTTTCTAGCAATTGTCTTGTTTCATATATAATAAAATTTCAGGTATGTATCAATAGATATATAATACTTAATTTTTAAAATTAAACATCCAAAAATAAGCAAATCCTTTTCAAAATACAGCTGCTAAATTACCAATTATAGATTCTGACAACAAAAATTTTACTATAGAACACTACTCTACTTTCCAAATGCAAGGTACATTATGTTTCTAGACAATGCAATTGATTCAGTTAAGATGACAAACACTAAAAAACAACTAAAGAAAAATATACCGAATTTACATTTGTATAAATACAAATAACATCTCACTGAATATGAAACGCACCTGCTCAATAAAGAATTTTTCCATTTTTAACAATAATTCTATGTTTTAAATGCAAACAAACATACACTTAAATATTAAAACCTGCCAGTAGTTTTAACTTTAAACAGCATAAATATTCTGATGTTTGGAAAATATCAGAAAATTGGCAGATCTTGATACTGTAGTGAATGTTTTCCGAAAATATGGTTCTTTCATAACAAATAATAAAAAGCTTTGCTACTTAAGCTTTCATCAGACCACGAAGCGTTTTGCTGTCATGAAGTCAAGAGAGTTAGATTCCATTTCAGGAATCGTCTCTCCCTCTAGCTGCTTCCAATTCAAGTCGTCCTGTATTCCACCAAACATAATGATTTCACCCTTACCAAGGACAAGAGAAAACAAAATCTTTTCTTGAGGTGCTGATGGGGACTGATTTTTAAGTGTGCGCCATGTGACAGTGCCTTGTACAGCAGTGCTTATATCCAGAACATGTAAACACATGGGACGTTCGGCAGCAACTACATGGGGTGAGAGATCATCTCTGAGCTCTCTCAGCCTTTGTTCCATTCGATCTAGACTTTTCTGCCCGAGTCCTTCCCTTGAGGAGTTACTATGAGATGGTCCAGGATTGTCCGAGTTCCCTCGATTTTCCAAATTGCTGTTTCTCGTTGCGCTGTTAGTCGATGAGTTTGAATTGCCAGCTGTATTTCGATGGTAACCAGATGTTGAAATTGAACTATCATGCGAATTGATTTGTTCTAAAGTTGAATTTTGCGAGGGAAGTGGAAAGGAGTTAAGAGCAACATTGAAAGATGCTTTCTTGGATGCATTCTGGGATTCATCTTCATAGCTGCTGGACATATGACTAGCTTTAAGATTATTTTGCCGATCAGCTCGACGCTTCAGCACTCCTCTCCTCCCATTGACACAGGGTTCTACCTCGGATGCTGGACGTTTTGTATTCCTGACGCTGATGATGCCGTTTTCATCATTTGGCCGTGGAGATACCCAAATACGGGATGGAGCCCTTAAAAGACGAGGCAAAGACGAAGGGGATGTTCTGGACTTTTGAGTTTTGCTCATAACCACAACTTGACTACCAACTTTGCAGGCAGGATGAAATGCAAGTTGAGGTGCATCATTTTCTTTTGACAGAACATTCATCTTCTCCCACTCCCACATTCCTCCAGGACCATCCACCATTTTTAGCAACCAAATATCAGTATACAACATACTAGATCCATCACAACCTCCCATTATCAACAAATTATTCTTGTCGATTATTATCTGGGAATGTCCATAACGTGGAGGTGGGGAATCAGTGACAATGGTTTCTTTTTGCCATTTGTATGACTTTAGATCTAATGTCCAGACATCATTTGAACTTTGGATTGGACCAACGTATGTTTTTATCCTCAATGCACCTCCAAAAACTACCATAAAATCTCCATGAACTGTTGCAGAATGTCCAGCCCTAGAAGGACAAGTAGTTGCAGACGTAATTAGAGTCCATCTGTCGGTAACTGTGTTATATACATGTATCTGATTAAAAATCTTCAATACATCTTGGGGTAAAGGATATGGCACTGTATGCGTCCAGCCACCAAATAAGACTAGGTTATCACAGTGCCTTACAAGCGTTGCACAAGCCATGTCAGGGGGATGGGTTCCAATTGCAGGGGGTCGAAACCAACGCCTAGTTCCTAGATCCAAACGCAATAGATCATTAAAAGTAGTGTATACAGTACATCCACCAAATATGTACATAGAGTTAGCACTACTGCAAGCACTGTGAGAGTATATCTTTGTTACTGTAGATTTTGGATAGCGGCGCAATTCAACTGACATATCAATCCTTTCAAACAAAGCTTTGCGGAAGCCCCTTCGTGTTTTATGATTAACATCAAAAGCAGGGTTTGTAAAAAACATGATTTCTAAGTGGCACCATTGAACTGACATATCACACACAGCATTGAAGAAGTCCCTTTGTGTTTTACGGACAACATCATACACATAGCGATACCAGGCTTTGTTAACTTGCATGCACTGTTTTAAATCCCTGTATGGTGACAGATAACTTAAAATATACCCAATAATTGGATCAGGAAGCTCTTCTATAGAAGTGGTGGGCCTCATTTTATAAACTTTTGAGAACATTTTCTTTTTTGTTGGGATTAATTTCTCTCATTTGGAAATTTTGTGACTTGAAGACACCCTGTAACAAAACAAACAATATAAAGGAATTATCATACAATTAAGAAGGGTTTTAATGATATAGACGAGAAGGGAGGAATTGATCCAGAAACACCTACAACCCGCAAGTTGCTAGTGCAGTGGACATACTAAGCCACAACAACCCCTACAAAAACAGATAATCGAAAAATTCAACTTGAAAATATTTTCTTTTCCATTTCTATCTACAGACAGGAAATTACATATATATATAGAATATATCAGTGTTTATATGTAGAAATTTCTAATCCAGGTTCGTATATCACATTAAGTCACATAAGTGTGTTGAAAGGAAAGGGAAAGTTAAATATAAGAGATACAATCAAAACTGTAATATTAAAATAAAATGGCTTTGAACAAAAAGTTTTGAAATTCAGCTTAAAGAAATAAGTTTGTTTAATGGTACCAGGTGCAAATTAGGACCTGTTGCACCAGATACAAGACAATCTGAAGTAATTTTAACATCAATCAAACAAGTATAGCATTATTGGCATAGAAGAGACAAATAACACACAGGAATGAATGGAAACGTCACCGCCTTCAACTTGCTGGTACAGTTGACACAAACACTGAGCCCACCCCTGACTTAATTAGTCAAAAGATCCAACTGGGAAATACTCATGTTTCTTACTTTTAAAATGTGTATCTACAGATAGGATATTGCTTATACTGCAGAAACAAAGTCCCAAATCCGGACGTTTTGTTAACCGGCGATTTTTTTGTGTGTGTTTTCTAACTATTTTACAACTTTCCTTCAATTTTCAAACAGTTTGTCAAACCTGGACCTAATTGATGAAACAACGCAAAATAATGGACATGTTTTGTGTTAATACTACATAGAAAAATTAGATTTGAAGTTCAATTTGTTACATTGACGGGAAGAATAATTTTTCAAAAAGGTTTTCACGGATGGTATGTAGTATTCGATACGTTACAACTTTCGAGCGATGTATCGCCAAATGTGGTAACCTTCCCGTTTTCGTGCTTTTCTTAGTTTTAAGGCAACCCTAGATATTTTCTCCTGACGATAATAAACGTGTCTCATGATCGGTTAAGGAAGAAAATACGCTTTTCCACTTTTATTTTTAATATAGAACGGAATTAAAATTTAGACAGTCTTTGAAATTGTTGGGTGCATATGAATTTTGCTCTTGATTTATAAAATCGACTTGTTTTATTTATTTTCAAAATTTTTAGGATAAGTTTGGAAAGCAGATTGTAAGTTAAAATTTTTTAAATTTGTCACCTAATTTTAATTTTGATTAAAATTTCGAAAAAAAATTTGGATTAAATTGATTTTTGAAATTTCAGATTGGAATTTAGATTTTTTTTTTCCCTTTTGGTTGCTCATTTTTCCCCTTAGTTGATTTGATATAGCAGTAGATAGTGTTATTAAACGGTTGAAATTTTTTTTTTTTTTTTTTACCCATGGTCAAATGGGTTTTGTTCTCGGAGAGGGTTTTCAAGTCGTCCGGTGTAAGAAAAAAAAATATAAAGATGTAGGAATACTAAACAACGGTAGTTGTCTACTAGTCTGGAAAGAACTCATTATAAGAGCAACGAGACTGGTAGGAGTCAGTTGCATTGTAGTAGGAATGCAAGGCAAGACTGTCACGAGCCAGTCACATTCCGGTATTCAGTTACGAGAAAATTAATAGAACAGACACTTTTTCCCCTGGACGCCATTGAGAGCTGACGTATTTTTTCCGAGCAGAGACGACTGCTGCAGATAATGACGGAACTGTTTTAAAATATAACTCAACTGTACATAATAATTGTGGATATTTATTCATTAAATGTCAATGTGCTGTAAGATTCGAAGTCTTTAATATAGACCTTACCAAACAGAACAACACGAATCTTACAAAGATATGGGTAGAAAACGTAAAACCGAAGCAGAACGTGATCAGGCTAAGCGTAGAAAGATTGAATACAATCAGAAATATAAGAAGGAACGATCAATAGAGACCAAGGCCTATAATCGTGAAAGAAAACGAAAAGCCCGTTCGAAGCCTGAGGCTCGAGCTCACAGTAATACACTCCTGCGTGAGCGTCGTGCTCTCAAGCGTCAACAGGGTGCGTCTGAAGATGAATTTAAAGGACGTAAGAAGCAGAAGGTGAATGACAGTAATTCTCTTTACTCTTCTTCATCAGTTCTTCCTCCTGATATCTTCTTAGGTCTTCCTATTCCTTCTTTGGCTCATTCTTCCCCTTCATCAGATTTGAACGATTACTCTAATCAGAAGAAATGGCTCAAGGTGGAAGATCACTTTTTCAAAGCCACTGCCGACGGCCCCACGCATCGTTGCTTTTGCTGTGATCGTTTATGGATGGCAAAAAATTTAATCAAACACTCCAAAGCCGATTTACGTAAAAATTTAAGCAACTAGTTATATATCTATTATTAAAAAAAAAAAAACATTTGACCATGGGTAACTTGTAATTGGCTTTCAAGACAATTACAGATAAAGTTTTTTTTTTTTTTTTTTTTTTTTTTTTGCAAACATGTAGTAGCTTGATTGGGAAGAGGGTGAAATGTCTTTCACGTGAGAATGATATGATTTTAACAATGAGAAAGGATGCTGGTGATAGGTAGGAGTGGAAATGTAGAAAGAATGGACAAAAGTTTGGCAAAAGAAAGTATAACAGGAGGAAGAAATTGGAGGGTAAATGGGTGTTTGGAGGACTTGAACGAGGGACGGATAAATGTTTTATGGTTGAGGTGAAAAATAGGAACCAGAAAGTTTTGGCTGAGGTAATTCGGAGCTGGATTTTGCAAGGAACTACAAAAATTTCTGACTATTGGAAGTCATATGCTGGTATCAATACCCGAAGGACAAAGAGTTCAAGGGTTATCGATTCGAGCATATGACTGTCAACCATAGTCAGAATTTCAAGGACCCGGCTATGAGGGTAAGTTTGATTTTTGTTTAGCTTTTGGTTATATTACAAACACTGGACTATGCTTGGGTGGGCACCCAATACGGTGACTTATACGCATGGAAGCCAACGGTGAAAGGTCCTCGCCGGCGAGGTAGCCGGCAGGCGGGGATCGCGCGTTATACGCTGTGACTTATCTACAAACAAATTTCTCCCAGTATACTGGTTTAAACGCATTGAAACCTTAAGCGCAATACGCTTTGACTTCTCTAAAAAAACAATTTCCTCTTGTAAAGTCGTTACAATAAAAAAATTTGTTTTGTTTTTCCATATATGGCTCTATAACCTGGAATATCCCCATTGAGTTACTCACATAATGCTAAGTGCTAGAAAAATTGTGAAAAAATATTTTTTCACACTTATAGATAGCAGAAGAATTTTTAGATTTTTTTTTTCTCATCAAAAACCTTTGTGTGGATTATGATCACAGAAAAGAACTACCTTATTAAAAAGATTTCTTGTTTTGAATTTTCTATGCATTGCAAAGTCTCTAATTCAAAATTGATAAAAATCCGGACGTTTTAAAAAAAATCGCGTTTTTTTTTTATTAAAAAAAAAATTTAACAATTACAAATTTTTTTTTTATTTAAAATTTTTTTTTTAATTTAAAATTTTTTTTTAAGGACAAAACTAGGATGAAATTGACGCAAAATTGCGTACATGTTCGGAGAAAACCAGACTGAAATATTAGAAAATTTTCAAGTGAAAATTATATTGCTTTTTTCTTAATTTTTAAACAAATTATTATTATTTATGCACTGAATGCAAAGGTTCACGGTGTGGATTTTGCTATATGGCGGCCATCTTGGAATTGCTTATATCGGCCGCCATCTTGATTTGGCGTAAACAATCGATTTGGCGGCCTAACGTATCGGATGCTACCACTCCACCATTAGGTGAAAACTACGGAGCTACGGATGTATAGTGAAAAACTATGGATCTCGTACAAAAAACGCCGAAAATACTCTTCCCCAATCCCGCTATCGCTGTCCTTCCCCACCTGCTATGTAAAGTATTCTTCCTTCATTTTCCCCGCCAGGTGGCGATTGCATTGCGGAAATGACGTCTTCGGAAGATGCTTCCGCTAGGACGGTAAAGCTACGGTTTCCTGAGAAAGCGGAGCCGTTATCTAGCAGCCGCAATGTAGCTGTGGATGACGTCACTAAAACGTTGTTTATCTATATATATAATTCTCTTACGTGTCACGCAAAAAAGACGTTATTTGTTATCGCGTCTTTGGCAACATTGTACGATTGTTTGTTTATCACAAAGACTCGCGCTTCAATTGAATTTATAACGTCATCGGATGAAATTTTATTCAAAGAAAATCAATTTTAGTCGAGCTGTTGCAGTTAATAATAGAAATCAGAGAAAGCGGAGGATCTTTTCAGGGCCATTTAAAAAACGTTCCTTTTCAGGGCCAACAATTATAGTTCAACAAGACGCTTGCACTACAACTTTTGACGACAAACTCAATGAAAATGCGTGGGTGGCCCGAGTGCAGGAGTATAAATGTATATACAAACAACATGTTGTGTATTCAATTTCCATATCAACGCTCACATTTCGAGTCAAAATTTGCTCAAAGTTTTCATTTGAATTCGGATTCCAGAGGTACTGTAAATATCTTTTCTGAAAAACATAAAAAAATTTAGATTTGAAAAATATTTTGGTACAGCTACACTCTACGTTTATGACTGATGGCAACGGCTTGGCGATTTTTTTTTTGGCGCACTTCTAAAGTCGCCAAGGAAAGAATTATTTCTGAACACTTTTCCTGTCACAATTTTTTTTTCTTTTTACAACACACTTTTTAAACACATTTCAGAACGTTTTAAAAAGTAAATTTTAAAAAAATTTCACAAAAAGTAGTAAGCTTAATCACATATCAAAACACATTTGTGAACCAACAGAGAAACTAAGCTACGAATGGTAAGAATACCCTGAAACTTATCAATTACACTAAATACAGTGAGCATGTTGAAAAAGAAAAAGATTTACAAAAGAAAAAAAGTAAGAAATTATACCTGATAACGTCAGAATTCTCTCGTAAAATAATAATGAAAACGAAAATGGTCAAAAAAAACAAAACTCTTAATCCTGTCGTGAAAAAACTATTATAACAAAATAAAAATTCCACAACTGTCAAAATACAAATAAATGGACTAATGATATCACAGAAAACGATTTAAAAGGACCAATGCAATAAAAGGATATTTTAAAAACAAAATAACCAATGGGAGGAAAGAAAACATTTCAAACGAATCAATGAAATCAAACGATTTTAACGGATTTTGGAAGAACTTTCTAGAATATTCAAAATGAAAATTGAAAGTTTCCGTTTGCCGAGGTTGCCGTGAAAACCACAACAACAGCAACGAAAGATGGGTTGCCTTAATTTATCGTAACTCGCTACTAGAAGTGCGCCAAAAAAAATCGCCAAGCCGTTGCCATCACTCATAAACGTAGAGTGTAGCTGTACCAATATTTTTTTGGAATATCATATTTTGTAAACAATCCCTTCTGCTAGGACACATGTCTTCATTGATGCGAGCGAAGCGAGCATATGTTCGCGCAGCGAACCAATGAGGAATGCGGAGTAATCCTCCGAGGGTTGGCGAGCGTTAGCGAGTAGGGGACAAGCCCCCTAGTACAAACTAATGGCGTTGGTTTCCTAGCAAGCGTTGTTTGTGAATGTAACGAAAATGAGCAGAGCCGCCATTTGCATGACGATCGTCATAACGGTATCAAACAGTTGGGGAACGTTTTTTCTCTTGTAGCGGCAACATTTCATTTCCTGCGCCAAGCAATTCGAGCGGAGGGAAGCAAAACAAATAAAAATTGTTGACTGGCATTGTTTAGTTCGTTTACATAAAATCGGGATCGTTAAAGATTGATTGAAAATTTCAACGGATTTGAAATCTGCGGAAAATTTTACACCAGATCGATACCTTAAATGTGATTCTCTTTAAATAAATAATTAATTTAATAAAAAAAAATAGTAATTAAATAATTGAATAATAATTCTGGTATCGATCTGGCGTAGAATTTTACGCTGATTTGAAAACGTCTTCAACGATCCCGAAGTTAGAAACTTGGTCCAGAGAATAAAAAGTCACTTTGTTTTGTTACTTGTTTGTGGGACTTTTTAATAGATTCATTCACTTATATATTTAGTCAATAATTTTGAATATTGTTTAAAAATATTTGTTTCAATTAATTATTCACTAATTTTTTAATTATAATTATTTATTTTATTATTTAGTAACTTTTTATTAATTTTAATAATAAATCAATAATTTATTAATACTATGTTGTATGTAAAATGCCGGTAAAAAGTGCTACTGATGACTGGGTTACCAATGTTGGAGAGTATGCTATGTATATATCTGCTATTTTACTATTACAAACGCAAAACTCATGCGGGGAGGGGGGGGGGAGTTAGATTAAACTTTTTGACAAAAAAATCCAAATAAATCGTAATTGCCAAGGTCCGTAGGATTCCGGACTTTGTACTGTTCATAGAATACATCAATGTTCAAATGTATAAATTCCACTTTAAGTAAAAATACTAAAGCAACAGCTTTGGTTGATAGGGAAATTCGAAGAAAATCAATTTAATAATTTTGGTTGGTTGTATTCAGGTTTCATGGAGCAAGGCCC
This sequence comes from Metellina segmentata, assembly GCA_947359465.1. NCBI lineage: Eukaryota > Metazoa > Arthropoda > Arachnida > Araneae > Tetragnathidae > Metellina > Metellina segmentata. The sequence continues at coordinate 86,143,861 of OX375882.1, read as the reverse complement.
TGTTTGTTCAAGCTGAGCTAAACATAAGACAGACAACACAATATGAATAAAAGAAAAAGCAGACATAAAAGGGATGAAATATTATTCAGGTACCTGACGTGTTGATACCATATAAAGATGTGCCCTTGTGCTCAACAATTTTGGAGAAAAAAAGAGCTATGTACAAGAAAGATTTTATTAACACAGGATATTGAATATATATATAGAATATATCAATATTTAAAAATGCCGAAATTACTCTCTCCATTCCCTTGAATTAATATACCACATTAAGTACAGCAACTTATGCAGCAGAGAAGACAGGGAAGGTAACAGTCCACAAGAACAATCTTGCAAAGTTAAAACAAAATGGTGTTTGTACAAGAACGATTTTAAATTTCCCACAAAAATAAACATTCATAAAGTGCTCCCGACAAATGCCCTTAACGTTTAGAGTGTATCTACAGACAGGATATTGCATATATATATAGAATATATCGATGTTTAAATGCAGAACTTTCTATTCGCTAGTATTTATAAGCCACATCAAGTAAAGTAACTTGTGTAGTTGCGTTGATAGGGGGAAAAAAGCCAATATTTTTGGAATAACCATAACGCAAGTTGAAGTGAAATGTCATCAATACTAAAGAAACCAATACAGCTTTTAATTTCTTCCAAGCATCCTCAGTACAATTGAAAAGCACATCAACGTTTTCAAGAGCTAATACATGCTAAATTATCACTGGATACATGATGGAAGATATGTAGCTAATTAAACTAACTATGCAGAATACATAAAACTTTAAATAAATATAATCAAATCGCTGCAGTTGATCCAAGAATAACCAGTTGTGTTGTTTTCCCTCAATTTCTCCTTCGTTAATACTAATTACCTTCCACGAAGCCTAAAACAGAGTTTTCTTTAAAAAAGCACTTAGTACAGATACAGTCTACGTTTATGAACGGTGGCAACGGCCTTGGCGAACTTCTGAAGTTTCCAAGGAAAAAATTTCAAAATTAATTCTTTTTCTTTAAAAAATATTTTACTTTTTACAAAGGCAAATGATAATTTTTAATTAATGTAGTACAAGAGCAACACAACGGACTATTGACGACGTTCCGTTATCAATCCCTTAAGGGAAAAACCCGAGGACAACACTTCGTAATTTTGAACCACGGTTAGATGACTAAGCAACACCTGATCTGGCACTCCACTCTTCAAACGTCCACACCAACTCACCGTGAAGACTTTCGGCCACGACATATTTAAGGTGTACCAGCCGCCTCTACACCATATGCTTACAAACATCCATGCCCGGACCCCGATTCGAACCAGGAACCTTCCGATCTAGAGGCTAACATCTTAACCACTATATCGGTTGGTCGGCTCTTTACAAAGGAAAAAGAAAGCTTGAAAACACATTTGAGAATGTTTTAAAAAGTATATTTTTAAAAAACTTTCGCAAAAAGTAGTAAGCTTAAACACATTTTAAGCTTACTACTTTTTGCTACCCTAACTACGGACCAATCACAAGATGATACCTGTGTTGAACGATCGTCTATATTTAATATTTTCCTGCTTCATATCTCAATCTGAATACACTTCAGATTTTAAATCAAGAAAGTTTTGCATAAGTACATCAAACTATTAATATTGATCTCGTTGCAACTAATGCATAGGGTTGGGAGTAAAAAATTATTAAAAAGCAGAGGTCATACATTGCCCATTTCAAACTATTAACATCACATACAGAAATGTTGTGAACATAATAAAATGTCGATAAAAGCACAAAACACACGATAAACTTGATTAATTATGGTATATAAAAAGATATTTTACATTACAAGTTGAAGTTTAAGCGGTATATTTGACGAAACAGTTCTAACAACATCAAGCATGATAGAACTCCTATTGAAAATTCAAATTCAGGCGAATAGAAAATGTAGAGTTGAGAAGATTGGATTTGCTTAGGATTGCCAAAGAATAGAACCAAATGTTTATAAATAACGTGAAAGTTTGATACTAGTGCTATTATAGTTTATTTCGTAACTTGGGTCGTACTTGAGATGTTGCTTGCAAACAGTTTTGTAAAAAGGGTTTTCAAACATAGATGGGTCATTTTATGTTTAATCAGAAAAATTGGCTATGGCTGGCATATCACAGAAAAAATAAAAATCCGTTTTTAAATAGGCCACATAGCCAATCTGAATTCGAGAGGCTGCAATTTGCTGCAGAGGTAGGTAATTGGTAATTGGTAATTTTTTGTTAACGTCGTACTAGAGCAACACAATGGGCTATTGACGACGGTCCGGGATCAACCCCTTTTAAGGGAAAGATCCGAGGACAACACCTCGTAATTTTGTACCACGGTCAGGTGACGAAGCAACACCTGAGCTGGCACCCCACTCTCCAAACTTCCACGCCAACCCAACGTGAGGACTTTCGGCCACGACAGATCTAAGGTGCACCAGCCGCCTCTACACCATACGCTTACAAACATAAATGCCCGGACCCGGATTCGAACCAGGAACCTTCCGATCTAGAGTCTAAAACCTTAACCACTATACCGGTTGGTCGGCGCAATTTGCTGATAGGTAATGGTAATTTTAGTTAACGTCGTACTAGAGCAACACAACGGGCTATTGACGACGGTCCGGGATCAGTCCCTTGAGGTAAAGATCCGAGGATAACACTTCGTAATTTTGAACCACGGTCAGATGACGAAGCAACACCTGAGCTGGCACCCCACTCTCCAAACTTCCACGCCAACCCAACGTGAGGACTTTCGGCCACGACAGATTTAAGGTGCACCAGCCGCCTCTACACCATACGCTTACAAACATCCATGCACGCTCCCGGATTCGAACCAGGAACCTTCCGATCTAGAGGCTAACACCTTAACCACTATACCGGTTGGTCGGCGCGCAATTTGCTGAAGAGGTAGATGGAAGTATGCAAATGTGTTATGAAACAGCTAATCACAGTTTCGTGTCGAATGCAAAACACGCAGTCGTATAAGAAGCCAGTATTGTGAAGGATTAGAGGAGTTGCATGTAAGTGCTGATAAAACGTGTTTAGTACTTTCGTACGACTAGTTTTCAAGAAAGACGAATGCAAATAGTCAGCGCCTGCGTTCTGTGGGACACCTGCAAAGCAAAGCAAGGCAGTCTATCACTGATGTTGCTCTTTTCTTTAACGTTCATCATTCCACGATTATGGAGCCGACCAACCGGTATAGTGGTTAAGGTGTTAGCCTCTAGATCGAAAAGTTCCTGGTTCGAATCCGGGTCCGGGCATGGATGTTTGTAAGCGTATGGTGTAGAGGCGGCTGGTGCACCTTAAATCTGTCGTGGCCGAAAGTCCTCACGTTGGGTTGGTGTGGAAGTTTGGAGTGCCAGCTCAGGTGTTGCTTCGTCATCTGACCTTGGTTCAAAATTACGAGGTGTTGTCCTCGGATCTTTCCCTTCAGAGACTGATCCCGGACCGTCGTCAATAGCCCGTTGTGTTGCTCCAGTACGACGTTAACCAAAAATTACCAATTACTAATTACCACGATTATGGAAACAATTCCAAACAAGGCAAACAGTTGTCCGAAGACATACCCAATGGTAACCACCCTCGTGGAAGATCGATATATTGCTGTTGTAGCGAAGCGGAATCTAAGAGCGTCATCCACACGTGTGATATCTATGATTACAGCGTCCATTGATGACAATATCTGCCAATACCGTGAGCCGAAAGCTACTCGTGAATGGACTGTACGCCCGTGTACCACGAGTTTTTGTGTTCCTCTATCCGTCCAATCCAAAGGGACACTATTAAAGTGGTGACGGCAACATGTGAATTGGACTGTGTCTGATTGGGCTAACGTTATGTTTATGGATGAGTTGATATTTGCCCTGTAGCCAGATGACAAACGTATAAGGGTCTGGAGAGAACAAGGAACACGCAATCGGCCACAGAGCATCATCGAGCATCACGCATTTCGAGGTGGAAGCATCATGGTGTTGGCCGGGATTTCGTTGGGTTGGTGTGGAAGTTTTGAGTGTAGGGTGCCATCTCGGGTGATACCTCGTCATCTGACCGTGTCCTCGGATCCTTCCCTTAAGGTATCTGACTACGTTGAAAAGTCCATTTTTGACCAAAATTTTGTATTTCGTTTTATTTAATATTATAAAAATTTAGACTTTTTTCTTTCCAAAACAGTTTTTATTTTGTTTCTACGATCAATAGAAGTGGAGATCTATTCATTTGAATTAATCATGAAAGCTGATTTTCAAACCGGAAGTTGAGTAATTGCGCAGTTTTGGTTTTGGTTTCGCTGATAAATGAATTAAACAGCCACGTGTGTCTTAAATACTTAACAGCAGAATCGCTAACTCATGTTTTTATGCTGTGCTATATATCAGCCACAAGTTCTTTTTATTTTGTTGTTCGTGCTGTTCATCCAAAGACAAACCTATGCATGGACAATGTCCGCAGGGTGAGAACAGCTGGTGTCGTTTCCAAAGGGCTAAAGCCATGGGGAAAACACTGAAAGGGAAATCACTTGGTCTTCCCAATTCAGTTATAAACATTGTGAAACCAATATACATGAGTTCGTGTGATAGAAGTCTGCTAGAAAAGTGTATGCACGGAATGACACAAAATCAAAACGAAGCCTTCAATGGAGTTATATGAAACATTGCCCCGAAAGAAACTTTTGTGAGTCTAAAAACTCTCAGACTTGGAGTTTATATTGCAGTAGTGCAGTTCAATGATGGTTTTAGGGGCTTGCTCCAAGGTTTAAATAATATTGGACTCAGTCCTGGAGTTTAAATATCAAAAGGATATGCCTCCATTGATAAAAAGAGAATTTCCTCTTCTGAATAGCAGTCACAGCCTTCGACGAAACTGCAAAGAAAAAAATTAAAAGCTTCCAAAAATAAAAAATGGGCATGTAAGGAGATAGAGGAAGGTTTAATGTATAAAACAGGTGAATTTTGAAGTAATTAATTTGAAATATATATTAGTAAAAAATTTAACAAATCTTTAAATGCGTTTTTCTCATAATGTGATTTTCAATAAAATCTTTGCACGACAAAGATAATAACTCAAAGTGTATTCAAAATTTTTGAATGAATTTTTTTTCCATGGCTTTTTATATTTGTTTTGAAGATCCCGAGCTAGGATATAAGTTGTATGTTGAAAGGAAAATTTTTTAGTCATTTCACTGTAGTGTCGTTAGGAAAAATTTCAAATTTTCATGTTCTTTCTATGTTATGCACTATATATCATGACTGGAGAGGAATATTGCAAATATCCTAGCTCAGGCGCTAGATCATTTTGTTACGAGACTTGACAAAAAATCTTGTGTAGCTGTAGTGATATGATTTTAGGTTATGTGGGCTTTGACGTTTTCGTCCTTTTTGACCTAAATTTGTCAATTTTTGCCAGTTAAAAAAATATATATAGTACATACTTTTAAGAAAATTTTTGTTTTGTATTATCTTTTTATAAGGTATTTTATCATAAAAAGAAGGAAAAAAAAACCTATTTGGACACTTTTTTGAAAAAAAGCACTCCGAACGTAGTCAGATACCTTAAGTAATTGTTCCCGGACCTTCAATAGCCCGTTGTGTTGCTCTAGTACGTCGTTAATGGAAAAATTACCAATCGCTAAAGTTTGTATTTTTGTGTTATCCCCAACAATTGACAAAGTGGCGAAATTTCGTTTTCGAATATTTGTTGCTTTTGCTTGAGTGGTTTGACTTGTTTTTTTAAACAAAGGGAAGCACCGTCAACATTCGGAATACGTACAGTGAAGAATACTAGAATAATTATTTCCATGTTGATATGTAAAATGGTTGACTTATAATTGCGTCAATGAACTTGTATTGTTCTTGTATTCAAAAAAAGAAAAATTCGAACAAATATCGATAAAACTGAGATTATTTCTTCCGCAACATATCGGACATTTCAAACGAAACCTTCACAAATCAACAGCTAAAGAATTTGATACACCCGGAACATATTTTAGACAGGAATCATATACAGATCGACATGACAAAGCCCGTGTGACTTTCGCTTTTAACGCCTCGTCGGCAAGGCAGACACACAAGCAATTCAAATATTAGAATTCATGTCAGCGTTGGCGAGTTTTGTATTGGGTGTGTTTGCTTTTTTGTCGTGGGGCCAGTTGGGAGGAAAATGACGAATGAAAAGCTCCGCCATGTGTTACCCCAAATACTCCAGTCTGCTCGAGAAGTATAAAAATCGAGTGATCGAACGCGGAAAAAATGGAATTCGATTTATCTTTTGCATCGTTGCGTGAAAAAGAAATGCCCTTGACTCGTGTTTGCAAGGGTGGAAAATTCTTGGACATTTTGGTGTTTTTTCTGTTCAGAACGTCTTTTTTATGTGGCAACGCTTTTGAAGTGAATTATGGCAGTCAATGGTAACCTCGCTTTACTAAGATTATAGCAACCTCGTAATAATTTGAATCGATTATTGAGTTTTGTAAATAATTATCTTTTTGATTTTGGTCCATGCATAAGGCCCCGTTCACACGAGGCGTTTCAACACGCGTTTGGCGAAGCTTCCAAGGTCCCGCCATTAAATTATGTTTATTTATTCCTCTAATTTAAGTATCTATCTTTGCAACCTTCACGAGCGGGACCTGATAGTCTCGCCAAACGTGTGTTTTACGCGCCTCATGTGAACGGGGCCTAAACAACTAGTTTAGAAGAAGTAATGTTATCTTTTATAACATTCATATTATATTTTTCCGGCCAAGGAAAGCTGTTTGGAAGAGAAGGACTAGCAACCGGAGGATTGCTATTTCGAATTCAACCAAAGACTGTCGTGTACAAAGGGGGCTGATGCACGTTAAATCTGTCGTGGCCTCAAATGTCCTCACGTTGTCGTAGTGTGGAAGTTTGGAGAGTGGGGTGCCAGCTCAGGTGTTGCCTCGTCATCTGACCGTGGTTCAAAATTGCGTGGAGTTGTTCTTGTATCTTTCCTTTTGGGATTGATCCCGGACCGTCGCGAATTGCTCGTTGTGTTGCTACAGTGCGATGTTAATTCAAATACCTATCTACCATATTATACAGCCTAGTTCCATTAAACTTAAAGCCCATCAAGTTGTTCCAGTACTACTTTAATGAAACTAACATTAAACTTAAGAAGAGCCAAAACATTATGACCACCTACTCAATAACGCGTTGCGCCTCCTTTGGTCTGCGAAACAGCAGCAACTCGCCTGGGCATAGATACCATAAGTTCTTGGTACATGACTGGAGACCGGTGGTACCAAATGCCAAAGCAGCAGTCACGCAAAGTCGAAATATTCGGACATAGTGGTGTTTGAGCTCTGAGCTGTCGCTCCATGACACCCCAAATGTTCTCTATCGGATTAAGATCTCGCAGAGTTAGGTGGCCAGGACATTAAGTGGAATTCATCAGTATGCTCGTCGGTCAGTCCAACACAATATGAGCCTTGTGACAGGGGGCGTTGTCCTGCTGGAAGATTCGATTTCCAGTTGGGAAGACAAACGCCATGTAAGGGTACAACTGATCCCCAATGATGTTCAGATTGTTCGCAGCGTTCATGGTCTGTTCTACCACAACTACGGGTCACAGAGTCGCCCATGAGAATGTCCTGCAAAGCATAATACCGCCACCACCAGCCTGTGTGTGACCTGCTGTGCAAGAGGAGATCAACTGTTCGCCTGGCAGACCGCGTACCCTGACACGACCATAAACGTGATGAATGAGAAATCGGGATTTATCTGACCTGGCAACTATTTTCCACTCATCCATGGTCCAGTCTCGATGTTCCCGGGCACACTGTAGGCGTAGTTGACTATGACGCTTGGTCAACAGAGGCACACGAGTGGGACGTCTGCTGAACAGTCCCATATCCAACAGTGTTCGCTGAACTGTGTGTTACCAAACACTTGCGCTTGGACCTGCACTGTATTGGGCTGTCAGCTGAGCCACTCTCTCGCGTCGATTTTGCTTTACCAAGAGGGACAGTTTCCGACGTCCTTTTTCTTTGATGATGCGTGGACGATCAATATATTGGCGTCTACTGCTGGTGTCACCGTCATTTATCCACTTTGCATGAATGCTAACAACGGCAGATTGTGAAAAACCTACCAGTCGTGCAGTTTCGGTGCTACTCGTTCCGAGTTTTTGGGCCATTACGATCTGTCCTCTATCAAATTGGCTTAGATCAGCAGCATTTCCCATCACTCGCAAAAGTAAGTGCACGAATGATTACTTACCATTCTCACTTAATCACGTGCTGTAACGTCGTGAGTAGAATTTACGTTGGCTTCAATACATTTAAAACAACTTTTTAAAATACAACACATTTAAATAGTTATTGAAGATTACACAATTTAAGACTATTTCGAGGCTAAACAAATAGTAAATACAAATAGGGTTTCAGTCACGCGGATTCATCGGAGCAAACTAGTTCTGCGTCTCTTCACGTTCATGCGTTCATCGATTCTCTCTTTTCCTCGAGAGAAGACCGTACACGTTCTTCGGAAACCGCTACATTTCAAAGACTAGGTCTACCCCTATCCGGTCATAAATTCGCCAGCCGATTCCCTTCGACAGAGAATCCACGTAACAAAGGAAATCTCGATAAGGATCTCCATGAAGCTGTAGCAGAGAGACCCCCTACGACGCTACAGCATTCCTTCCCACTTTTAGAGAAACTTTTTTTCTAGGAGATCAGGAAAAGGTTTCAGATTTATGCCAATGTAATCCACAACTAATGTTTCTGAAACACATGTATTTACACAGCTCAAAGTATCTCTGTCATATAAGGTTGTGACATTTGTCATAACTTTAACATTTAAAAACCTACTAGAATTAAATATATAAAACTACGGATAAACAATTTTAAAAATACTACCCAGTGCAGTTACCTGTAAAGGATCACATTTAAATCTATCATCTAACACACTTATATGTGTAAAATCTCATGAGGAAACCAAAATTTAGGCATCTAGCCTATCTCCTTAACACAAAGCATGCAGTTATGGCAATAGATAATCATATGTAAGACAACACATAAATAAAACTAACAAGGCCTTATAAAACCTTAATTCCTTGCATTAAAACCTAATATGACACAATTACTCAGTTAAGAAAGAACAAGGAATAATGTACACAACTACTTCTATCAAGAAAAGTATTTCTCAAAATATTTCTTTAACATATAACACAATTACCATTTATATAGTATCATAATTTCTAACCGTTATATATGAAAACTATTCATATACCTTAACACAAAAGGACTTAATTGAATTTTTTTTTGTCATCAATTCACTAATCAATGCAGTTTATTCCTCAAAACAATTTTTTTGAGGAATACATAATCAACATAATTGAAACATCTAAAAACCAATACCTTTAGGCACTGACACTTTCCAATTCAAAATCAATTTCAACTTCACACATTACCTCTACTGTAAGCTCAAAAAATAAAAGTTATGTGGGCGAAAATCCCAAACGACTAAATATTTTTGATAGGATTCCTGTATCGGAAACTGAATCAATTTCAATCATCGCAACTTCAAGATACCTTCTTGCTATACACATGTCCGTTATGAAATATACGCTTTTCAACTTCATTCTTAGGAAGTAAAACAATCGCATCGGTGTGCAATTTTGACAAAACATCCTGCATCCCATGTACGATTTGAAATGCGATCTCCTTCTTTTCATTATGTTTCCCAGCCTTTTGGCACTTGTCAAATGTCGGGACAAAATTTGTATGCCCTTAAAACAGCCGGGCATTATCGAGTAAAAGTATTTCGATAGTTTATCATTGAATCTAGTGCTTCCCAAGGGTGCAACGAATCTTCGCGACATATTTTATCCTGCGTTTCCTCAGGGACAACTAATAATTTCGTTGTATTGCCCAATCTATCTTCTGGTTGTTTCAGTAATAACTCAATTTTAATGCAATGTGCCCCTTTTTTCCAAGATGGAGCACACCCTTCCACATAATCAAATATCTCCTTCGAACCTAGACTATTTCGTTGATGCCTTTTTAAATCCTCGTGACTTATCTTAAGTAAAGATAATTCGGGTGAATTGTTTTCCACTTCAGGAATTTCTATTTGCTCCTCAGTATTTAGAGAAGTATCCACTTTGACCTCACCATCGGTATCCCATTACCCCGTTGTGGTAATTTCTTTGGTGACATTGTTGTGATACTCCGTAGGATCCGTCCTATTTTCCTGCCCTTTCGTCCCACATGGTCTAATTACCCTATCTTCGCTAGACTCTACCTTTCCCGTTTCGCCACCTTTCCTTTTCCCTACACTTTCCTCCCTTTGCATTTGTAACTCTCGCAATTTTATAGCATACTGGGATTTCGTCTTTTCAGCTTTTTCCCGAGCAATTTTCCGCTTCTCTCCGGCTGTTTCCAACTCTCTTTCAGTTTTTTCCAAAACTCCTATCACATCTCCAAACTCCCTTTCCGCTACTGTCTGAGAAACCGTAAGACTAATTTCCCACTTCTTTTCAGCGAATTTTTGACTCCACTCAGCTTCTATAAACCTCCCTTCTGCTACTGTCAGCTCCTTTGTTTCATTACTAATAGTTACCACTAAATCTTCCACAAATTTAGCATCGTATAATTTACAACCTTCTATTATTCTTTTCAATTCAAACATTTTAGCATCTGGGGGAACCTTTTCTCCTAATTCCGTTGCCAACCATATCAAATTATCCTTCCTAGTTATCCAAAGAAATGCCATTTTTTCTAACTTACAAAAGATTTGCAAAACACACTTTAAAAACTTTTGTCACATCAATCGATACAATTGGAATAATAAAAAAAATACTCAAAGATTCTATAATAGTTTCACAATAAATTTCCGTTCAATTGCAAAACGTAGTATAATATTGAAATATTCTTCCCCAACAAGTAAATGCACTGTTCTAACTTTACAATTTTCTCGAATATTTGGAATAATTAATTTAAATAAAATTTAATCACAACCAATGCTATGACAAAGGTACTTACATGACTTGACGTGATGCCTTGTTGCCGGTTTGGAGTATGACTTTCCTTATGGCACACACACAATTTATCGGGAACTGGCTGTTCACTGGATGACACTGGAGACAAATTTTCACAAGCCGGGGTAACCTTCTTTTGGTCAGGGTGACCATCAAAAATTTGACGCAGCACCTCTGGTCAGGGTGACTGTCAAAATTTGCACGAAGCTCCTCTGGTCAGGGTGACCATCAGCAATCAAATACAATTTGTATGATCAGGTTGACCATCAACAATCAAACACAATTCGCATGGTCAGGGCGACCATCAACAATCAAACACAATTCGTATAGTCAGGGCGACCATCAAAAACAGAACGCAATTTCTTCGGTCACGTTGACCATAGAAAAAAAAAAGAAAACCGCTCGATAGGGACCGAAACCTAATGCTCTTGATCGGGATTATTTTCCCTCCGCTGTGCACTAAAATGGTTTGCTGTAATGTCGTGAGTAGAAGTGGCGAGTGGCTTGTAGGCAATTAAAACAACTTTTAAAAATAAGGCAGATTTAATTAGTTATTGAAGATTACACAATTTAAGGCTATTTCAGTCCCGCGGATTCATCGGAACAGACTAGTTCTGCGTCTCTTCACGTTCATGCGTTCAACGGTTCTTTCTTTTCCTCGAGAGAAGACCGCACACGTTCTTTGGAAACCACAACAGTTCCAAGACGAGGGCTACCCCATCCGGTAATAAATTCGCCAGCCGATTCCCTTCGACGGCGAATTCAAGTAACAAAGAAAATCTCGATAAGGACCTCCATGAAGCTGTAGCAGAGAGACCCCCTACGACTCTACAGTGCCCTCCACGTCATCCAGACTAGTTCATTGAAAAATGTGGGGATGGTCATAATGTTTTGGCTCGTCAGTGTAGATTATATACATTTTTGAAAAAATTGCCGGTGGAAAATAAATTTTTTCTGAAAGTAAGAATTTTAACACAGTAAAAAAATGCTACTGAGTTACATATAAACGAATACTAATCTATGACGAAATTCAAGTAAAGTAAATATGGGATGAAGAAACTATCCCAACTTAATACTACACTAAATTATATACAATTCTGTGTTTAAAATAGCAGCGTAACAAGTTATAGTTGATACATTTTTGAAATTTGTTTTAGTTAGAAATTGGATCCCGTAATTTTTTACGGTATCCAACAGATCAGTGTTATGTTTCAAGGCAGCTCAGTTACATATAAACAAATACTAATTCATCATATTTATGTAAATAAGAAGAGTGTTTGTTTATACATTGAAATTTTTCGACATGTTTCAAGTTTTCTATACGTTTTGGGACCTTCTGATGCGAAATCTGTCTCTTGCGCGTTTGGTATCTGTCTGTGTGTGTATGTATGTGATGTACCCGTGCTATAAATCAAAACGGTTGAATATATTTTAATGAAACTTTCCATGCTGAGTACTTACATTCATTTAGTGTCCTGAAGTTGGTTTTATAAGTCTGTCTTCCTGTTCTATGTTCAATTTTCTGTCTGTGTTTGTAGAAGTATCACAGAAAATGAATTCAACATTTCGCACCCCGGCAAAAAAAAGTGACACAACTCAAAATTGTAGAATTTGAGAAACATTAACTTAAAGGATACAACAAAATTTTTATTTTTTGACTTGTGTCACTTTTCTTGCCGAAGTGCGATTTGTTAATGCAATGTTCTAAATTTGGTCGTAATTGATAATTTTAGTGTGGATACCGCATTTAAAATTTATTTGCTTTCTGTTGGTGGGTTGTAGAATCTTTCCTACTTCCATGATTCAGACTCTGGTTTTATAGTAAAATGTCTGAGATTGAGCATTGTAATTACTGGCATTGTTTTGCCAGTTCTGTTGAAACATTAATTTTTTTCGAAAAACTATTTTTACCTAATTTAAATTCTTATACATTTGTATTTTGAGTATTATTTCTTTTCTTTTCAAAATACAAACTATTTCCGAATAATTGGAACAAACAATATTCTGCAACGTAACGGAAACTCGTGTTCGTTTAACAGATGCAGTGTTTCAAAGTTTTCTCCTCGATGTTTTAGGTTTGGCTTACAAGAAACCTCTAGAAAGTTCTATGATGCCATTTCAAAAATACAAATAAAATGTATCTTCAAAGGTAATGGTAATTAATTAACATCGCACTGAAGCAATAAAACGGGCTATTTTAAATTCAAAAGAAAAATATCGTCTGCCATCAAAGTCTACGGCATTTTTGAACCTGGAACTTACTTTTTTCTTTCAATTTATTTATCGTCTGGACATTTCAGCACGTGGCAATATAGTGCAACGCCAAGACGAGGGTTGCGACATACCGGGCTGTCTGGAAAATTTCCCATCCTACTAAAGAGGCATTCCACTCACAAGGAACAATCGCACAAAATTTAAGTCATAAACAGTGTTGGATCTTTTATTATTCTTTATTAATCAGAAAGCTTTTTTAAACACGAGATACCTTTCCTAAACGGAAGCTTATTTCCACCTCCATGCGGCCAGAGATGTCATACGCGACGGCTTGATATCAGCTGTATAAGTAAACAAAGCAATGGCAAATATACTCAAAAATTTGGAATAGTTTCACATGGAGGTAAGATATATCAGTGGACCAGGAGTCAGCTTCCAACGGCCCTCGAATCCATTACTCATAATTATAGGTGTGGTATTGATTAATATACATATAGCATTGATAATGAAATACAGAATACTCAATATAAGAAGAACTGGATCTAACTTGCCTCCTCCGCAATAAATGCCCCAACTTTTAGTCTCTGGGCACAGGTGCTATAAAAAAACACTGGATTCCATATAAAGCGGGACCGAGGTAGCACAGCTGGAAGTGTAACACTAGCAACAGGAAGATTGCGAGTTCGAATGCATCCCTAGATACACTACCCTACAATAATGGACCGCACAGCAAGATATGATGGTATAAGGGAAATAATACATACATTAATGGGGTATGGTCCCCCACGTGCTGCAATAACACTATCAACCCTTCTGGGCATACTTTCTACAAGGTTTTGATATACAGTCATGGGTATTTATGTCCATTCCTGCTGCAAAAATGTCGCCAGCTCAGCAGTAGATTTTGGAAGGGGTTCACTAATCCGTAAATGTCGCTCTAACTCGTCCTACAAATGTACTATGGGGCTTAGGTCGGGCCTATGAGCAGGCAACATGACACGGAACGTTGTCGTTCTGGAAGTAACATTCGTCCGTTCCATAAAATTGCCAGAGTGTAGTAAGAACCCGACAGTCCAAGATGTTCATGTAAGGCGTCGGCATTTAATTGACCAAGAACAACATGCAAAGGTCCCAGGCCATACCACGAAAAACACCCCCAAACATGTAGTCGGATTTTGTGCAAATCCGATGGCGTCCGGTTGTGTAGTCGTGCACAAACGGAAGGAGGTATGTATTTAATTAACATCCCCATGGAGCAACACAATGAGTTATAGGCGACGGTCCGGGAATCAAACCCGAAGTAAAAAATCCGTGATAAACACCAAGTAATTTTGAACCACGGTCAGACGGCTAGGCAACACTTGAGCAGGCACCCCACTCTCCAAACTTTCACTTCACGCCAACGTGAGGACATTTGAGGCCACGGTAGATTTACCGTTCACCAGGCTCCGTGTAAACGATGGTCTTTGGATGGATTCGAACTAGCAACCCTCCGGTTGCTAAGCCGTTACTCTACCAACCTTTCTATTGAGGCCTCATTTTGTAAGGAATCGAGTCTATTGCGAAAAATCCATTGATATCGTAAAAGGTATTTTGCTACTTGATATCTGGCAAAGTCAACATTCTTGTTTTCTAATTTTATGACGAAGCAACCGGCTACCGGGAACAGGCGCCTCAATCCCATGATAGACGCAAGTCCAACTTGATTGGCTAATCGGATCACATGACCTAGATACGTATGTCATGAGAATTTTTCTGTTGGCAATTTATCTCTACCTTTCTGCTTTCTTCTTTTCTTTTCAGATCCATGGCTATGGGTGGGTAGAGGTGGGAGCCGAAAATTGTATCCTTTTATTATATAAGTTAATAATTATATAAGTTAGTGTTTTATGTATGCTTTTTGTTACATCAGAATGGTCCTAAGCCAGGGGTGGATACGACACCATCATCCTAAAGCAAAGGGGACGGCAGAGGGGCGGGAAAATATCAGCTGGTAGTGAGTTCAGGAGTGGTTCTTAGATTATTTATGTAAAATCAACGGAAGCTTGGAAAAATATAAAAAGGGAATTAAATTGGAATTTTATAAAAATAATTTGGAGGATCTATAAAATTTTTTCCGCCTGCTGGATTTGAACTCATAAAGTCATCCTCCGCTGCCGACGCCAATCTGAAGGCAGGTGACTTTAGCCATTAGATCATCGTTGCTTCACGGAAAAAGAGCTCTTTAAAAGTATAAGTACCCTTAGTATAAGTTGGCGAGAAATACTATTAACAACAACCATACAACATATATATGAGGAGCCAATCAGAATCAACTTGTCGGACTCTTACGCTGTACGCTGAGGCGCTAGTGTATGTATTGTATTTGTAATTCTACGAAACAACGCGCATATTCAAAATCATACGGTTACTGCAACAATCAGATTGGCGAGATATCCAAGTGAAGCCAAACCCGTGAAACTAGCCAATCAAGTTGGACTTGCGTAAAGTACTATCATGGGATTGAGCGGCTTTTCTACCGGGACCCCATTGGAAAGACATAAAAAAATGGGTGAGATGTAGTATCCGAGGCAGGCGTTGTTGTTTTGATCCAGCTTTAGGCCCGGTGCACACATCCGATTTTTCAACGTGAGCCGCCGCTGCGGCACTGAAGCCCAACTATGCACACATAACCGTGAAATGTCACAAGTACTCATTTCGCGCCATTTGCGATACATATTCTATCGAAGATTACGTATTTATTTCGCTTACTTGGTGTAAAAATAGTATATTTTAAAACAAAATAGACGTTACTGGATACAGCCATTTTTTAATTACTATTTATATCCCATTTATTTATGAAAATAAGGTATTTCAGACCGGAGAACGTGTGCGGCGAGCTGCGGCGCCGTGGGGAACAGTGGTACAAATTGCACGCAAGTTGGACGTGCGTAAAACTGGATGTGTGCACTACTAAGGCCCGGTGCACACAACCTGTTTTTCAACGTGCGGCGCCGCTGCCGCAAAGCAAGTGCGGTCTTAGATACATTAGATCCAATGGAGTAGTGCTCACATGCCTCCGGCGCCGCTGCGGCGACGCACATCGAACTTGTGTGCAATTTGTACCGCAGTTCCCCATGGCGCCGCAGCTCGCCGCATGCGCTTCTCCGGTCTCAAGCACCTTGTTTTCATAAATTAATGGAATACAAATTATATTTAATAAATGGCTGTATCCAGTAACGTCTATTTTGTTTTAAAATATACAATTTTTTTTCCAAGTAAGCGAAATAAACACGTTTTCTTCGATAGAATATGTATCGCAGATGGTGCGAAATGAGAACTTGGGTCATATCACGGTTATGTGTGCATAGTTGGGCTTCGGTGCCGCATGTTGAAAAATAGGATGTGTGCACCGGGCCTAAGGCGACCCTATGCTGGGAAAGTTCGTTTGGGTTCAAACCATAGCAATGAAATTTCGTTCTGATTGGTTAAAATACGGGGATATGAACGAGAATAAGTAATTAATTGAATAACAAATTCAATTTATTAATTTTTCCCATTTATTGGATTTACTTGTACATTCGTTATTTTCACTTCCATATATAACAAATCGGGTGGAGTGGTCGTTCACGGTAAGACGTTTGTCGCCAACTAATTTTTGTCGCCAAATCAAGATGGCGGCCGAATTCCCTAACAGCAGATAGGGTTGCCATAACAAATACGGCAGATGTGAAGAAATACGCAAAAGGTGAAGGTTACCATATTTGGCGACAAATCGCCTTCTTACCGTGAACGACCACTCCACCACAAATCGAATTGCCAAGATGGCCACCATCTTCTTTTGTCGAGAAAAATTCCTTGGCGACAAACATGCCTCGGACACTTTATCTTCACAAAAAAAAAGAAGCTCAATCGTAAGTAATAATTTCTTTAAATATATTTTTTTGAAAAAAAAAATAATATTTTTACAGCAATACTGGCAACTACTATGGCAATCTCACTATGAGAACGCATTTCAAAAGATGATTAGTCGTTGATTAAACCTAATTAAATCTCCAAATCAAAACAGACACCGCAACCCATATAACAATGTCAAAAGTATCAAATGGAAAGGAACAAAATGACAAAAAAAACAAGGATGACCCGTCTACAAGCAAGAGCAAAAAGAAAGATCTCGCTTTCGATATTCAAGTCGTACATGACATATTGAGTGAGAACCATAACGGCGCAATCAATCCGGACTCAAGTGTCTATCTTTCTGGCATTCTTCAAAATGTCGCCGCTGAAATAATCGACCAGTGTACCAAGGCGAAGGCGAAGAAGGATCGGGGGAGTAAGAATACCCCTATCAGTATAAAAGACATTCAAAATGTCACACAAGATGACTCGGAAATGTTGCGTATATTTCACAGAAAATCTGTGGGAGAGAAGAGTTGATGTAATGCTAAAAACTTTTCCCGACTTTCGAAATTGTATAGTAAAAATCCTATAATAATAAACCCTATAATAATAAATCCTATAAAATAATCTTAAATATACATATACCGCTACTAAATTAACCATGTCTGGTAATATTTTGCGGGAAATAGACAAATCATTAAATACCAACTCCTAAATAATATTTCTGGGTACAGCTACAGTCTACGTTTATGAGCGGTGGCAAAGGCCTTGTCGATTTTTTTTTTTGCGAACTTCTAAAGTCGCCAATGTAAGAATTGGTACAGCTACACTCTACGTTTATGAGTGATGGCAACGGCTTGGCGATTTTTTTGGCGCATTTTTAGTAGCGAGTTACGATAAATTAAGGCAACCCATCTTTCGTTGCTGTTGTTGTGGTTTTCATGGCAACCTCGGCAAACGGAAACTTTCAATTTTCATTTTGAAAATTCTAGAAAGTTCTTCCAAAATCCGTTTAAATCGTTTGATTTCATTGATTCGTTTGAAATTTTTTCTTTCCTCCAATTGGTTATTTTGTTTTTAAAATATCCTTTTACTAGCCGGGCTGCGCCAGCTAGCGCTCGGCGGTGTGTAATAGTGCTTTTATTTTTATTTTTACACACCGTAATTAAACATGTTTTGATTTGTATATCTTATTTATTTTTATGAAACAATTCTTCAGATCATTGCGATCAAATATTTAAGTTAAGTTGGTAGAAATATACACATACCGCTAAAAAATTACCCATGTCTTGTGATATTTTGCAGGAAATAGACATATCATTAAAAAATAACTCCTAAATAATATTTCTGCAATAGGTAATATACCGGAACACATAACGTAAACAAAACTAAAATTCAATCCTTGAAAAAATAAAAAATTATGAAAAAAAAAACACGTACGCATCTATTCAAACGTGTTGAATTTCGACTTCCTGAATATATTGTGAAATAGAATAATGCGACAAAAGACTTTCAAAGATATTGACAAAGATAATAATAATTTATTAACAAAAAGAACACATGTTTATAATACTTATGAATCCTCAAATATGTCCGCAACATCTCACAGTCAACTCAAATACCCAAACACGGAATCCTAAATCAAATTTAAAAAGTAAACTTTAATTCTAACGTGGCCAGATACCGGGTAGCAAAATTACGTTTAAATTACTTTTACATCAAAGGAAGAAATAAAAAGTCATTTCAAACATAAATATTACAATTTAATTCCTTATTTTGCATAGAAATTGACCTCGGCTATTAGAAAATAGCAAGAATTCAAAATAACTGGATTATTTTATTTACGTTGATTGTTGCCATTCGACGATACACAAATAACGTCGATTTCGGGTCCACGTACATTAGTGTTTTATATATATAGATTGCATTGGTCCTTTTAAATTGTTTTCTGTGGTACCATTGGTCCATTTATTTGTATTTTGACAGTTGTGGAATTTTTATTTTGTTATAATAGTTTTTTCACGACAGGATTAAGAGTTTTGTTTTTTTTGACCATTTTCGTTTTCATTATTTTTTTACGAGAGAATTCTGACGTTATCAGGTATTATTTCTTGCTTTTTTTCTTTTGTAAATCTTTTTCTTTTTCAACATGCTCACTGTATTTAGTGTAGTTGATAAGTTTCAGGGTATTCTTACCATTCGTAGCTTAGTTTCTCTGCTGGTTCACAAATGTGTTTTAATATGTGATTAAACTTACTACTTTTTGTGAAAGTTTTTTTTAAATATACTTTTTAAAACGTTCTGAAATGTGCTTAAAAAGTGTGTTGTAAAAAGAAAAAAAATTGTGACAGGAAGACAAGTTAAGAAATAATTCTTTCCTTGGCGACTTTAGAAGTGCGCATAAAAAAAATCGCCAAGCCGTTGCCATCAGTCATAAACGTAGAGTGTAGCTGTACCTTTTTCTTTTTACAACTGAAAATGAAAACTTAAAAACACATTTGAAAACGTTTTAAAAAAAAAAGTATATTTTAAAAAAAATTTCCCAAAACGCAGTAAGCTTAAACACATTTTAGAACACATTTGTGAACCATCAGAAAAACTAAACTGCGAATGTTGGGTATGAATACCCTGAAACTTATCAATTACACTAAATACAATAGGCTGTTTGAAAAGAAAAATAGTTTAAAAATTAAAAAAGCAAGACATAATACAACCTGATACATCATAACTGTTCCGAGAAAAAAAATGACTAAACAAGAATATTCTTCAAATGGCGAAAAAACAATACATGTCAGAACTCTGCCGTGTAAAAAAATTATAATAAAATAAAAATTACACAACTGTAAACCAGTGGTATCAAATAAAAAAATAAATTTAAATAACCAATGCAATCAAAAGATATTTTAAAATCAAAATAACCAATGGAAGCAAAGAAAAAATTTCAAACAAACCAATAAAATCAAACGACTTAAACAGATTTTGGAAGAACTTTCTAGAATACTCAAAATGAAAAAAAAAAAATCATTTAGTTGACATTTTAGCTCAGCAGAAAAATGACTTATTTTTCACTAATCGAAAATTAGGGAAATAATTGGAAATATAGAGAGGTATTTTAATTAACATCACAATGGAGCAACACAACGGGCTTTCGACGACTGTCCGAGATCAATCCCAAAGGGAAAGATCGAGGACATCCCAAGTAATTTGGAACTACTGTCATATGACGAGGCAGCACCAGAGCAGGCACTCCACTCTCAAAACTACCACACCAAACCAACGTAAGGCCACGACGGATTTAACGTACATCCCCTTAGTACACGACGGTCTTTGGTTGGATTTGAACTCGCAACCCTCCGGTTGCTAATACGATGCTCTTCCAACTGGGAATACCGACCAACCAATCTGGTGGTTAAGGCCTCTAGATCGGAAGGTTAATGGTTAAAATCCTGGTCAGTGTATGAATGTTTGTAAGAGGATGGTGTAGAGGCGGCTGGTACACCTTAAATCTGTCGTGGCCGAATGTCTTCACATTGGGTTGGTGTGGAAATTTGGAGAGTGGTGTGCCAGCTCAGGTGTTGCTTCGTCATCTGAGCGTGGTTCAAAATTACGTGGTGTTTACCTCGGATCTCTCCCTTAGGGGATTGATCCCGTACCGTCGTCAATAGTCCGTTGTGTTGCTCTATTACGATGTTAATTAAAATTACCTTACCTTACCTTACCAAGCCAAAGCTTTACCTTCTACTCAACTTATGCAGGTTTTTTTAAATCGACCTATAATATTCTAGAATTCTTCCCGAAAATTTACGAGACTGCACTTTTAACCCAAGGTTAATGGAACATTTACGCCACATACTCTATTCTATAAACCTTGCATCCAATAAACATTATTCAATTTTGCTAACGCCATAAAATTTAGAACGTTTTTTTCATTCTTTTGTTTTTTATGCTAGAATATTTCTCTACTAAACCTAGAGAAATGTTAGTTTTACATTTAAAATGCATTACATGTCTGGGTCGGTTTCAACTTTTATTTTTAACTTATTTTTAATTTCAACCGGTCTTTTCCTCTAAGACTCTGTGCCATGTATTTTTAGTTTTCAGTCTAGAGGCGTTCTAAATTAATAATGTGAAAACAACTGTCTTGAAGAAAAACGAGCCAAAACATTTTTTTCTACTCATTTTAGACTTGACCAAGAGGGCCGTAGTAGCCTGGTTGGATTAACAACCAAAGGGTTGCGAGTTCGAATCTCACCTGAGACCGTCGTGTACAGTCAGGCATGATAATGCAAAATTTCAAAAAAAAAGAGGAAAATAAATATGTCAAATTAAATACACGCGAGTCAGGTCTGTGCACCGGATTTCGCAATCTTTCTATTTAGAAAAAAATTTGTCAATCTTTTTCAGGTTTATTCGCTTTGTGATTGGTAATAACAAGTCACGTGATAGTGAATCTTGTGATTCAACGGGCTAATGAATTTGGAGCACGCGCAGACGATAAACACAGTTATATTTTTTAATTAATTCATTCATAAAATTTAAGAGCACGCGCTAGAGACTTTTCAGAAGAACCGGCAAATTCGGTCGACGTTTCCATAGCAATAGTCAAACATTTAAAATTATATGAAAGTTCCTCTGAATTTTAACAATTTGTTGGTCTAAAATACTTCCTTTGGAACAGCTACACTCTACGTTTACAAACAATGGCAACTTCCTTGGCGATTTTTTTGGCGAACTTCTAAAGTCGCCAAGGAAAGAATTATTTCCGAACTCTGTTACTGTCACAAATTTTTTTCTTTTTGCAGCACACTTTTTAAACACATTTCAGAACGTTTTAAAAAGTATATTTTTAAAAAACTTTCACAAAAAGTAGTAAGCTTAAGCACATATCAAAACACATTTGTGAACCAGCAGAGAAACTAAGTTACGAATGTTGGGTAAGAATACCCTGAAACTTGTCAATTGCACTAAATACAGTGGGCATGTTGAAAAAGAAAAAGCAAGAAATAATACAACCTACCATCAGAATTCTTTCGTAAAAAGAAATTTAAACGAAAATGTTCAAAAAAACAAAACTTTTTATCCATTCGTGAAAACTATTATAGTAAAATAAAAATTCCACAACTGTCAGAATACAAATAAATGGGCCAATGGTATCACAGAAAACGATTTAAAAGGCCCAATGCAATCAAATATATTTTGAATACAAAATAACCAATGGGAGGAAAGAAAAAATTTCAAACGAATCAATGAAATCAAACGAATTTGGAAGAAATTTCTAGAGCATGAAAATTGAAAACCGTTTGCCGAGGTTGCCATGAAAACCACAACAACCGTAACGAAAGATGGGTTGACTTAATTTATCGTAACTCGCTACTAGAAGTGCGCCAAAAAAATCGCCAAGCCGTTGCCACCACTCATCAATGTAGAGTGTAGCTGTACCCTTCCTTTTTATGTGGAAAGTAGATGTTTTGTTCTTGGCATTTTTAAAAACATTTTGTTTATATTTACACTATAATTCCGTGTTGAACTGAGAATTTTTGGAAGGTTTTCTAAAGCTAAAGTACAGTGGTCGACTTTTATACGCATCCGCTAATCTCGCCAAACAAAGTAGGCAATTTTCCGTTACTCGGACGCATACGATAAATATCGCAATCGGAATGGAAGGGAACCTTCAATTAACGTCGTACTACCTCTAAAAGTAAATTTTTGCACAACGCCAAGTTTTTTTTTAGAAATTTCAATTATTGTGCTTCCTGTGATAAAATTTTTTTTAACTCGGGAAAAATCGGGACATTTTAGTAACTTTTTCATATCTGTATCTTATTACTATTAGTTTTTAAATTTGAAAACTTCGCAGTAAACCTTAGAATGCACTTTCTGAGGGTACAATTATTTTTGAAATTGGTTCATAAAAAATTCGATGTGATGAAAAGTATAATTTGGCGACAGTGTACAAATTGTTTTTGCGCAAACGCACGGACGTCAAACGGCCTTTATGATACCGAGGCTCACGGGAATGAAGGCCTCGATGAAACTCGCTGTGACGTCAATGAGCGGAGGTGAGCAGGGACGGAGGTTACGCCGTCGCCGGAGATTGAGTGTGCGACATTTCCGCTGGAAATACTGATTAGACAACTCATATATCACGCATGCGCTAAGAAAACATCGAAATCGTTGGCGCTGAGCGACAACATCGTGACACCGGAAAACCGTAAGATCGGGGGAAATCGCAATGTCACGATGACCGCGAGATTTGCGCTAGCTTAAGCTACGGTTTCCTAAGAAAGTGGAGCCGTTATCTAGCAGCAGTAATGTAGCTGTGGATGGCGTCACTAAAACGCTTATACAAACAGATGGCATTGGTGTCCTAGAGAGCTTTGTTTTTGAGCGTAACGTATTTCAGCGGAGCCGCCATTTGCATGACAATCGTCATAGCGGTCTCAAACAGTTAGGGGACGTTTTTTTCTTGCAGCGGCAATATTTCATTTCCTGCACCAAAAAATTCGAGCGGAGGGAAGCAAAACAAACAAAATTTTTTTAACTGGCATTGTTTAGATCGTTTTTATAAAATCGGGATCGTTTAAGACAGATTGAAAATTTGAACGGATTAGAAATCTGTGGAAAATTTTACCAGAACGATACCTTAAATGTATTTAATAAATAATCAAATGTTAAATAATTGAATAATAAATCTGTTTTTGGTATCGATCAGGCGTAGATTTTTAAGCCGATTTAAAATCCGTTGAAATTTTCAATCTGTCCCGAAGTCAGAAACTGAGACTAAAGAATAAAAAAGCCACTTTGTTTTGCTTCAAAGGATAAAAAAAACGACAGCCGTCTGTATTGCCCATTCTCCACTGCATTCTATCCGTCGAAGTTGACACCTGTGGTATCTGTTAAGACGGCCACCTAGTTATGCCCGCGGCATCATGACGTATCACGGCTGCTAGATAATATTTCCGCTTTCTTTGTAAACCATAGCTTCAGGGATGGCAG
Source organism: Metellina segmentata (assembly GCA_947359465.1). Classification (NCBI taxonomy): domain Eukaryota; kingdom Metazoa; phylum Arthropoda; class Arachnida; order Araneae; family Tetragnathidae; genus Metellina; species Metellina segmentata. The sequence goes on along the minus strand of OX375882.1, from coordinate 86,119,761 downwards.
TGTGAGATCGGGGAAAATCGCGATGTCACGATGCATCGTCATTGTGAAAATTACGAATGTCGACCTCACCTGTTTTCCACGATGTATTCATGCCCCCATCGCCAAAGCCTACCCCCAAGTAAAATAAAACGTCACTAGAACATTTGGTTCTTCAAAGCTTGAAATATACTCTCATTGGCTAGAAACACTAATGACGTCAGTTTCTTAAAAACGGGGAAAATTACTCAAAAGTGGAAAAAACACAAAAAGCGGAATATTCTCATGCCTGTGTACATAGGGGTCTGGTGTACGTTAAATCTGCTGGGGTCTCAAATATCCTCATATTAGCGTGGTGTAGAAGTTTGGAACGGGGCGAGCCAGGTCAGGTGTTGTCTCGCTATATGCCCGTGATTCAAAATTACGAGATGACCTTGGTAGCGTTTGATCTAGGTAGGTATTTTAATTAACGTCACACTGGATCAATATAACGCTCTACTGGCGAGAGTCCGGGTAATGGTAATTTTTAATTAAACCCACTCTACAAACTTCCACGCCTACCCAACGTGAGGACTTTCGGCCACGACAGATTTAAGGTGCACCAGCCGCCTCTACACCATACACTTACAAACATCCATGCCTGGACCCGGATTCGAACCAGGAACCTTCCGATCTAGAGGTTAACACCTTAACCACTATACCGGTTGGTCGCGACAGTCCGGGAAAAACTCCCTAAGGAAAATCCGAGGACAACACCACGTAATTTTGAACCACGGTCAGATGACGAGGTAACACCTGAGCATCCTACTTTTCAAACTTATACACCACGCCCAAGTGGGTATATTTGAGGCCACGACAGATTTAACGTACAACAGCCCCCATGTACACGACGGTCTTTGGTTGGATTCGAACTCATAACACTCCGGTTGCTAATCCGTTACTCTTCCAACCGTGTTACCTCGGCCCGTATTCCTTTTGTAGACAGACACCACTACGGCTAGAAAATGTGCTTTACAAATTAGGCAGATATCAGAAAGTTAAGTAGGTTTATGCCTACTTTATATGGACTAAAGGTTATGTTTTATGAGGATTATGTGCGAGTGATAAGTTAAAAAGATTGCTCTAAATTGTTTTACATAACTAATTACTTTCGAATTATGTTTGGTGAAATTAATACCATGCCGATTTTGGTATTTATCTTCCGATTTTTTAAACTTCTTGCATGTACCCAGGCCCTGATTTACCATTAGGCCAGTGAGGCACGGGCCTAGGGCCCCCATGATTTAGAGGGCCCCTAAGTTTCAAAAGTATCTAAAAAATTTAAAGTAGTTACATAAATTATTGGGTATTTACGTAAATGTCCGTCGACCGTTTCCCCCACTATCACATTCTTGTAATTACATTAATTATCTAACTATTATATTTTTGATTTTCATCTGCTTTATTTTGTTTTGCCAAGAGTTATAAGTGATATCACGATTTTCTCAAACTTTTTGATGACATCTGTGAAACGGTCAACAGTCAAATACGTAAGTACCAATTATTGTTATAAAATTAGTTTTTGTGATGAACAAATAACATGGGGGGGGGGGGGGGGCCTTCCTGCGTGTTGTGCCTACTATACCAAATTTTCTAAATCGGGCCCTGCATGTACCTTCGAGTTCTTCACATCTCTTATGATGGGGCAAAATGGGAATATGAAAGTAAAGTTAATAACACAAATCATAATCTCCAAATGGAATTTAATGCACCACAAATTCCCGTATTTACGAAATACACGCTCTTTGTATTCCAATGCTTGTTTAACAGGTTAACTATTTGTAGGTAATTGGTAATTTTATATTAACGTCGTACTATAGCAACACAACGGGTAATTGACGACGGTCCGGGATCAATCCCTTAAGGGAAAGATCCGAGGACATCACCTCGTAATTTTGAACCACGGTCGGATGACGAAGCAACACCTGAACTGGTACCCCACTCACCAAACTTCCACACCAACCCAGCGTGAGGACTTTCGGCCACGACAGATTTAAGGTGCACCAGCCGCCCCTACACCATACACTTACAAACATCCATGCCCGGATTCGAACCAGGAACCTTTCCTATTTAGAGGCTAACACCTTAACCATCCGACCGGTTGGTCGGCTAACTATTTGTAGGCAAAATGTTCAGACCATAGCGAATTGTTCATATTCTGAAAAGGTTTATCTACAGAAAAAAGGATCTGTGAACAAAATTCCAGCATTATTTTAGTGTAGAAAAAAACGTAGATGTCACTTTCTAGCTTAAAACTATATATATTTATTCAGCAATAATACAGTTGAAATTGATATAATACAATTGATGATCCACATGCAACATCTCTGCCCATCTAGTTGCAATGCAAACTACAATATTCCACTTTATACAGTAATGATCACTGATTTCTTGCATGAAAGATAGTGTTTCAATCAATGGTGCTATTTCATTGCTTACTTCTTCATAAGGTGTTAAAGGAGTATTCTTTTAATGTGAATCCAACGGAAATCCACCTTAAATTATTTTTGTCTTAAAATAAATTGTCAAGATAATAATTGTATTGAATGAAAAATTCTCTGGTCACCGAGGAATAATAGAGGATTTGATTTAAAGAAAAATCTGAAGTTTACTGCATTGAAGTTAACAGTTGATTTTGAATAAAAGAGATCTGATTATCCTTTCGTCTGAAAAAACGATTTTTGATACTTTTAAATTATAATTTTTAATAACGATACTTAAATTATACCCATGGAGAAGATTCAAATGCTTCGAATTTAACCAAATTGTTTTTGTTATAGAAGTCTCAATTATGAAACACATTGATTGAAGACTGGAAACTTTACCGGAAAGTAAATTTTGCAGCAATCTTTGTACACTTTTTTATCGAAATTTCTAAAACACCAAAAGCCAAGAACATATACAAAATTCTGAACACATAAAAAGTAGAAAATCGACGGCTGTGCAAATCTGCGATACAGTTATGAGTATTTTTTTTAAGTATTGTAACACTTTCTATTGAATAAATCACCAACTCATAATTTTATTAGCTGCATGCATACAAAATAAAAAAATGTGACTCTATGAATTGATCATTGAAGATTCTAGATTTTCAATTCAAAGTAATGAGTATAGTTATCTTTTAAATCAGTCTACGTTTGAAAAATTTTCAATGTTTTCACACACACTTGAACATAAATTTCACTAGACTGAACTTCTGATTCAAAAAGTAGCAAGGGAGGTTTTTGTCAAAATGACATGATTGAGTAAAATAGAAATGATTTGTGATTGAAAAATGCACGGTAAAAAATTTATCAAACAAAACAACTTACCAAAACATTGATAAAAATATACATTTTCTTATTTTCCCCCATTCACATACATTTATTTCACTAGTCATAATGACAGGATAAAAATTACCTTGAATTCATCCAATGAGTATTTTGCAGTCGAGTAATTAAATATCTTGCATAAACGTCATGCAACTATAAAATTTAACCGATCTTTTAATAAAAAAACAGCAGAAGTTGTTCACAACTTCTAACAGTCAAAAGGAGTGCTAGATTCATAACATGCAAACACAGGAAATACCAACAGAAGTATGAAAATGTATAATGCAAATAAATCTACAATGAATGAATGACGATAACAAACAAATTGGACAATCGATGCATGTTAAACTTATAAAGAACGTACTGGAAACAAATGACACATGATTTCACTACTTAAAATGATAATTTCAGTTTGTCATTCACAAGCCTTTCATATTTTTTTATGAAAATGGATCATTGAAAAATATACACAAAATATTGATACATGGTTCATGAGTTTAAAAATGATTGAATGGCATTTGATTTTAAAAATAGGTACGTCTCAATCTCTACATGCAATACTCAATAAATACACTTTTAAACAAAACAATCGACTTCGTCCTGATGTAGAATTGCCACCGAAAAAGAACTCCACTGAGAAAAACATTGTGAATTATTGTCCGAAGTTGGGAATTTTGCGGAATGGATTTTCCGATGTGCCTTTTCTTAACATGGGAAAATTGCATAGTTGTAACCGGCACACAGGAATCGATTTTAAATAAAAAAACCATTAGAGTATAATTTAAGAGTATGAAAAAGATAAATCTGATTAAAAAGTCTTATTTACAAGAGATACTCGTGTGTTTAAAACAATAATTTACAATGCTCTTTTTTCACATTTATGTATAGGGGATTGAGAACACAAGGTTTTGATTTTGAAGCACAACACTCAGTTCATCCATTTTCTACAATTGGGAGCTCCGCATAAACATGGGATTTTGTGCTGAGCATCTTCAACTTCAAACTTATAATCATATGAAAGCTGGAGGAGAAAGAATAAAAAACCATGATTAAAAAACCTCAGTAAAAATTAAGCAAATAATAAGCATTTCAAGAAATTGCAGTCGACATGATAAGAAAAACGATAAATATATAATTATTTTAAGTCCACTACAAAATCTCCTGACTAATAAGTCATGTTTGGGTAACACAAGTCATAATGCTTCAATTTCAGCCATTTACTTTAAAACAGCTATGACCTAACTTTTCAGCCACAGAGCCCTTTTTGAAGCAACGGCTTCTTGTGGATCCCCAAGAAATGTTTAGTGTTTAGTTCTATCTGTATGTCTATGAGGCATATTACACACGATACGTCTATGGAAGTAGGAACATGGTACATCTATATATATATATATATAAAAGGATGTGTGTGTATATTCTATTTTACAAATCTACACCGTTTGACCAATCCACACCAAATTAGGTACACTTATACCTTAGAACACTGAGGAAATCATAGGCTATTTCTTTCCTGTCTTCATTCAGACCAATCTGCAGCCATGAAAATCGGCACACAGGTAGTCCTAAAAGTGCCCCTCGAAGCCACAAGTTTGTTTTCCTGCTATAAATAGACATGGACAAGGAAACACATTCTACAGAATTTGTGTATTTGAGTTAACACAGGGAAATGTCGTAGTCATATTTTAGCTGTCACAGCAGGAAACACGTTCTACAGGGTCTGTGTGTTTGAGTTAACACAGGGAAATGTTGCTGTCATATTTTAGCTGTCGTTGTCATATTTGAAACTCGAGCAACGCCTGGTTATTCAGCTAGTATATGGATAAATTAAACAACAGTAAAAAAGAACTGGAGACGATATTATTTAAATCTACAAAATGTATAACTAGTTAAGATGCTTGAAAATATTGCACTGTTACATGTACACCCAAATTTAATGTGAACAATGTGCCTACTTCTTGTGGCAGTTTGTCAATGTCCGTTGTCACAGAAGTCAGTTGAAGACATATCGTCTTCTGCATCTAAACGAGATAGATATTTAGTTTTTGTAGCCGCGAACCTCGAAAAGGCCGTTTCAGGGGTACGTAGTACCAAAAGGCAGCAAGAGCAATTTAGCTTTTTGACTTAATATCAAGACATCCTCACCTAACTGAGCCCAAAATTCAGGAAGTGGTTTGTTTTTAAATGATACCCGATAGTGGCTGCCCAAAATCATGTCATAAATGACATGGACAGAGCCCAGTTTGGGAAACACTGTCTTAGACGTTCGAATGCAAAACCTGTGACAATGGCTAGTTTTAACTCAACTGGCAATCATTGATCAGTAATTACACTAATTCAATAACTAATTAATTAACTAGTTCAAACCTATACAATGTTCAACTGTATTTGTACACTCCTCACAGCCATTCTTAACTTTAGATGAATTATGTATATGTATGTTACTGATACACATTTATATCTGAGTGTATTCATCAAAACATACCAACAAAATATTACAGATAAAAAAGGGTAGATAAACATGCTAACACTTAATTCCCAACTTTTTTCAAAAAATGATCTTTCACAAAATTACTCCTATCTCTAGAATGGAATTTAACATATTGGCTGTGTATTTGAACCAATAGAATATCTCCCAGGTTTCTTTCTATTTATAGAATCTCTAAGGATTCTCCCAACTAATAGAATCTCTCCTAGGATTCTTTCAACAAATATAATCTTCTCCTAGGATTCTCCCAACCAATAGAATCTCTCCTAGGATTCTTTCATCCAATAGAATCTTTCCTGGAATTATTTCATCCCATAGAATTGTTCCCATGTTTATTTCAAACAATATATGTGGCTAGTTAGTCATTATGTTTGTGGATATCGTGAGACAAAAGCATCTACAAAATCTAGTGACCTACAGAGAGTACATAACGTAAATGCTTCAACTGTATTAAAAAGAATAAATTTATCAAGCAGCTTACTTCTTCTCCTCTTGTCACTCTTCTATTAGTAATGATGAGTATTTTGTTTTCCCTATCAATCTGTACAACTTCGGCGACACAGTTCGGGTAACAAGAGTGATTCATGTACCTTGCAAGTCCACCGGATAAAGTGGCGTCTATCACACGATTTTCATCCAAGCGGAACATATACACGCCACGATTCTAGAGCACATAATTTTATCATTAGTCACACATAAATGCAAAACAACTACAAGAATCATAACACTACTTATGTGAGTATCTGAGTGTGAAGAATGACCAGAGCATCTGCCATTTACTGAGATCCAGGAAGTTACATACTCTCCAACATTGGTAACTCAGTCATCAGTAGCACTTCTTATCAACATATTACATACGACATAGTATCAATAAATTATTGATTAATTAATAAAAAGTTACTAAATAATAAATTAAATAACAATTAAAATTAATAAATTATAGAATAATTAATTGAAACAAATATTTTTAAACAACATCCAAAATTATAAAAGAAAATTATTGACCAAATGCATAAGTGAATGAATCTCATTTTAAAAGTCGCACAACACAATTTTGTTGATCAAACTATTTACCAATTTATTAGCATCTCATCTACAAATTTTTTTGCAATGAACACTTTTTGCTTTTTTAAAGTATTTATTGCTTACTTTCATATCGTAACGAACTTCCACATTCATTTTTGTTATGAGGAGTAATTCCAGTGTTTAAGTGTTCATTCTGGAATGAGATTTGGTTCTGTTTTTTGGTTTTGGTTCTGAAAATTCTCTCACTGCTTGCATTGCTGTGAGGAACTGACAATATTATTTTAGATAATGCCACATATTTTGAGTTGCCCTTGCCATGCTTGATTTGGGAAAATTTATACCAAGCTGCATCAGGTCTATCAGATTCCAAAATTTCAGATGACTGACTATTCAACTAGATAATATGCAAATGCAAATTCCAGAAATCAAAAGCGAAATTGGAGAAGAGTATTTTCGCCTTTTTTTTGTACGAGACCCGTAGTTTTTCACTATACATCCGTAGCTCCGTAGTTTTCACCAAATTTCCATAGGTAACAGTCTGAAGTTATCACATGGTTCCCACACCATTATCCAAAAAAATTCAAGGACTTTTCAAAACCCAAAACAAATTTTTCACGGACCTAAATTTTTTTATAACGACTTAAAACAAGGCATACACAAAAGTTGTCAGTTAAAAAAAAAAATGTGAATATAAAAAAAGACAATTTTTTTTAAACTACTGATAATCAAGAAAAGAAAGTTTATCATCAATTTTGGTTATAATTTGGACTTTTTTTTTTTAAATTTTATTTACTTTTTTTTTTGTCTCAATGCTATCAGGCTACTTGCACACATATAAATTTCGGTTGTGCGATAAAATATCGTACGATAAATTGTTTTAGTCGCACGAAGAAGAGTATGGGAGCTTGCACACACGGTTCGATCTACATGACACAATCTCTATTTTCCTGTCGTTCACTGCCTACAACAGACGGCTGTCATGGTTTATTTTGTCTGAGTAACAAAATAAATCAAAAGTTTTGACTGGTGTTAGGGCTTATTTATTATCTTGGTTGAGTTTCTATCTTTGTAATCGTTAAAGATAGAGGAAAAATTTCAACGAATTTGAAATCTGCAGAAAATTTAACAACGGAAGGAATTGTTAATGTGATTTTCTTAAAATTATTATTTTTTCAATTGTAACTTTTATATTTTTGCAATAAGAATTTGGCTTCAGTTCTTTGGATGTGTGAAAGGTTTCCAATGACGTCCTGACTGATACCTAAAGCTACGGTTTCCTAAGAAAGTAGTGCTGTTATATAGCGAACGTCATGATGTGGCAAGCATAACAAGACGGCTGTCTTAATGCAGACCAGAGGTGTCAACTTAGACAGACAGAATACTGTGCAAAATGGATGATCTAGACGTAGCATAACTTGTAGTGTCAAAGCGGGAAACACCGGTTTCATTCAGAATGACGATCAAATGGCGCATGTGGAGGAAACTAGTCTGGACAAGTTCCAATGCAAGACGAAATTACACAATTATGTACTAGTTAAAAAAATCAAGTACTTTCAAGGACTTTTCATCAAGTTCCTTAATTTTCAAGGACTTTCAAGGGCCCCTAGTTAGGAAAAAAAATTCAAGGACTTTTAAGGACCGTGGGAACCCTGTATCAAGAGCCAGGATGACTAGATGGGCCAATGACATAAGCAGTTCTGATACGTCTCGCATGGGACACACTGTCAAAACCCTAAAGAGATAGCATATAGCTGTGCCCAATGTAAGGATGTGATGTAATGATGGATCCTCTTGTACATAATTCCCCCAAACCATTGTAAATAAACATCTATAATTGTTAAAAACATCTCTTTCCATCCCTTTTACTTGTCATCTGATCATGGTTCAAAATAACGTGGTGTTATCCTTGGATTGGTGGATTTTATCCAGGACTGTCGCCAATAGCCCGTTGTGTTGATCCAGAGCGACATCAATTAAAACATCTACCTACCATTCCTTTTATAACAATTAAGAATCCTAGATGTATTCAGAATGTAAATTATAATGGCTGAAGAAACGGTCACTTAAAATTTCTAATTCTTTCCGTCAGTAAATGTAAAATTGAAAAAAGCCAAAAATGTGTCTTTACTTACACAGTAGATTATTTACCACTACTCACACTCTTACACCAGGGGAATATCCATTTGTAATAATGAAAAAAATATAGGAGAACATTAAATTTATCAAATATTTCAGTTTAGTTGTTCCGTGTTTTATGGTACAAGGATCATATTTGGCCAAGCAGCATCAAAAACAAGACAATGTCATGTAATTGTGAAAAAAAAAGGTTTGCTTGTAAAAGCTAAATTTAAAAAAATATTTAGGCATGGTTCCCACACCTTTATCCAAAAAAATTTTATAATGATCTAAAACAAGGTACACAAAAAAAGTTGTCAATTAAAAAGAAAAAATAATAATTTTTTAAAACTACAAATAGTCAAAAAAGAAAGGCTATCATCAATTTTGATTATAATTTTAATTTTCTTTTCTCAAAGAACCTGTGATTTTTTCTTTTAAAGTGGGCTTCTTGTCTAAATGCTAACTATCTGGCTACTTGCACACATATCGCTTTCGGTCTGCAATAAAATATTGTACGATAAATTCTTTTGGTGGCACGAAGAAGAGTATGCAGCTTGCACACGCTTCGATCTACACGACACAATCTCCATTTTGCTGTCGTCCACTGTCTACAACAGATGGCTGTCATGGTTTATTTTGTTTGAGAAACAAATCAAAGCAAATGTTTCGACTGGTGTTGGAGCTTTTTTATTCTCTAGTCTAAGTTTCTATCTTTGCGATCGTTAAATTTCAGCGGATTTGAAATTTGCAGAAAATTTTCCAACAAAAAGATACCTTAAATGTGATTTTCAAAAAAAAAAACAATTATTTTAACTTTTATATTTTTGCAATACGAATTTGGCATCTTTTCTTTGGTTGCGTGCCAGGTTTCTAGTAACGTCCTGACTGCTAATGCTAGTTTCCTGAGAAAGCGGTGCTGTTATGTAGCGGACTTGATACGTCATGATGCGGCGGGCATAACAAGGCGGTAGTCTTAATGGAGACCAGAGGTGTCAACTTAGACAGACAGAATACTGTGGAAAATGGACGATCTTGACGTAGCATTATTAGTATAACACGTAGTGTCAAAGCGCTTAACACCGGTTTCATTTAGAATGACGCACTGTGGAGGAAACTAGTCTGGACAAGATCCAATGCAAGACGAAATTAAACAATTATGTACCTACTAGTTTAAAAAAATCAAGTACTTTCAAGGACTTTTCACCAAGTTCCGTAATTTTCAAGGACTTTCAAGGGCCCCTACTTAGGATAAAAAAATTCAAGGACTTTTAAGGACTTTTCAAGGACCGTGGGAACCCTGTTAGGCATGCCACAATCAAATTTTCCCAGCAATAAATCTGTTAGTGCTTGTTTACAAACAAATGGCAATATAGTATCGCAATTTTAATTTATGTCCAGCATATTGTATAAACAAATATTAACATTCATAAAGATAACAGGGTGTCTACTAAATTTCAGTTGGACCTTTTAGGGACTATCTAAAATAAATGCATTATCTGATTTTACATGATAATGTGGGTCAGTTAGATGCAATTATACTTTAAAATCACATGTTTTTTTATTGCTTACAGTCTAATCTTGAGAAAAGAGGACTAGTATAAAATTTCAGCTTTAATATAAGCTGTTTTCTAAATAAATTTAAAAAATAAAGACAAACCATAAATCATGTCAAAGTAGATGCACATTTAACAAATACTCTATATTAAATTCATAACTATTGTTTATTAAATATTTAAAATTTTAATAAAAATTGAAGAAATCAACAATTGCTTTAAAAAAAATTCGTCATGCAAATTTTATGCATCAAATGAAGTTGGTAAAAAAAAGTTATGTATCAATTTGTGTATTTAAAAAAACTGCCTTCGAATGTGGTTGGATTGGGGGAGTTGCACCATTTTCTTTTCAGTTTACATAATTTCTGTATCCTAATTGTTCAATTTCATCATTTGCAGTTTGCAATTTTCTTTTTTTTCTATTTGTTCAAGCTCAGCTGCAGCCACCTTTTGTTTTCGCCTTTAAGAAAAATTGATAAATTTTCGGGACAAAATTTATGATTTAGAGATTTTTTCGGGACCAGTATACACCCTGGATAAGTAAAATATTCCAACCTGAGCATCGTAAATGGCTTCATTTCTTTCAGATATTTCATTTCGAATAAGCTGGCCAATGTATTCAATAACCATAGTATGTTTCTCCATGTCTCTTGCTGCATATAGTCCAAGGCCCTAAGGAAATAAAGTAATGCAATTAAAATTTTCAATTCACAAAGTATAAAACAGATTATTAGTGCATCAGCAATTTCTAAATCTTAATTTTAAAACAAGTTCACAGAGTTATATTTAGTAAGTCTGTTCAGGGAAAGAATATCTTGGAACAGCTAATAAAATGTATAGCCAAAATGTATATATGTAACCAAAATTCATAGAGTAAAACCTTGATAAGTCATCACTCAAGGAACTAAGAAATGGACGACTTATGTGATGTAATTATAGAATACGGTCGATTTGTTTTACTGTAATGATCATTTCAATTTATTACAGTATTTATAATACATAAATTAATGGTAGAACAAAAAAATTACACGAATGATGATAAAGTTAAGAGTACCTCTTTTGAACTTCTTTGAACATTTTTTAGCCTTTAATGCTATTCTACATCTATATACAAATTTCACTTATGTAGCAGAGAAATTAAGGCTATTTGTCTATTGTTGAATTGCAATAAAAGGATGTCAGTAGTAAAATCAGCTATGCTTGAGGTTTTTATATAACATTCAAATATTGCAGCTTATCGCGAGTTAAAATATGGAGCTACATGATGTGTTTTGTTATTAGAAATGAACAAAAGAGAGCTAAATCTTCTAATGAAACTCTTGGATGAACAAAGGGCAAATAGAAAAAATTCAATAGAACTCATCGCAGAAATTAAAGTTCAAGTGATAACACAATAGTGAATACATGTCTGAGATTTGGCCCTTTTGTAATGCATATTGGAAGCTAAAACTTCAATAAAAAATTCACAAATTGCTGACACGATGGTGAAGTATGCCATATGCAAAAGCATGAATAGCAATTGACGTAGATGTTTTTCCCGGCCGATTTATCAATTATTGCTTTCGGTAAACCAATGTAAAAGAAAATGAAAGACTGTTATATAATTTTATTTGCTTTGGAGTCCATTTGAGAAATATTGATGCTACAGTCGAACCCCGCTATAGTGAACTCTCGGTTATAGTGAACTTTTTCACGTGTCCCAACAGAACTCCTATTTAACTAATGTTATTTTAAACGCTTATAGTGAACTCCTGAGAAAATGTAAGTTCGCCTATAGTAAACTGAATTTTCCCTTCCACAGCTATTTTTACAGATTTTCAAAGGTAATTCTAAATACCTTTTTTTTTCTACAGAAAATGTGGACAAAAAAACCTCTGTAATCTTTCGTAATCGCCGTTAAAAAAATTGATGAATTATACTTAAAATCGAAATGTACTCAATCCAAACTAACAAATTTTTTCTATAAGGAGCAAAAATAAAAGTCAGTAAAATTACTGAATTCTTTATTTCTAATAAATATGATAAAAATTGTTTAAGTGTTTAATAATTTATTTTAGTAAATTGTATTACATCCCAAAGATTGTTTTCAACAAAACCACCATCAAATGCCAAGAAATTTTTATGTGTCAACAAAATAGAATACAGGAAACCATCGGTTATAGTGAACTTTTTATTGGGTCCGGTGACGATTCATTAACCGTATATTCATTATAAACGTATTGGAATAAATATGAAATATAAGTGATGACACTTAGCCAGCAATGGATATTCACAATTAAGAAAATTTACCACAGATGCTTTGCCTGGGTCAGCTAGTTTTAAATTAATACAATATAATTGTTAGAAAGAACAACAAATGGGTGATCATTCAGGATTTGTGCCAAACAAGTTACATGAGGAAAATGTGATTGGATTTAAAAATTTGCTAATCAAAACTAAATTTAGTGCAACATAAGACTATTGACTTAATTTTTTGAACTTATAAAAACTTTTACAGCATAAGTACCTGAATTCTACTCCGGGCGAGGTAAACATTATTCCTCCACTCTGTCTTCATTTTGCGATATTGTGATGATTTTGAATGCACAAACTGTTTTATATATGGAGATGACGATACTTCCATACCAGCAAATGCAGAATGAAATGAAGACCTAGAACTGTTGCTGGTATGAAGTGTATGTGGCCTGTCGGGAAAACAAAAACGATTGTTAGCATTTAACCGTGTTTGCAACCAACTTCATGAAAACTAAAAGAGGCATTTTCTGTGGTTTAAGTAGCATACCTTTTGAAATGTGTGCGTAACTTAGGCTCGGAACGTGCGCAACCAGTAGGGTTAATCGCCAACGGTAACTCAAGAAAAGGAGATCGTCCATATCGAAAATTGTAATCATTCAATGTATCCACACCAGGCAACTAAATGGGAAAAAGCATTTTCAGTAAGTTCTTTCACATGAATAGCACTTTAAGATAAGCTGGAAATATTTCCTCGAGATAAATAAAACCTAGAACATTGGGATGGTAAGTTGTTTTTTAAGTTTTATGGCATGGTTCAAGACCAAGTGAAGTAATAAAAACTGCATAAAGATAAAAGGGAAGTTGGTTGATTTTGGGTTCTATGGCACAAAGGTCACATTTGACCAAGCTATGCTAAACACAAGGCAGACATGTCAAGTAATCGTGAAAAAAAAGGATGTAGTAGAAAGTAAAGATCGCTTGGGCATCCTGGGATTGAGACAACCAGATTTACCAAAGGTAGCAAACACCATGGAAAAAGAATAGATCACTACTGTACCTCGGGGTTGGGCAAAATATGGAACAGGGTAATGTAATGTTCTGTACTTATGAATGACAGTAAATTCTTTCTGGAGATCATTAAAACTGCAGTTTCAACACTTTGGCATTGCAAGGAAAACTTAAAACTTTAAAAAAATATGACATAACACATAAAAGATATAAAATTTCAAACCCCTGCAATGAATAACAAAGCCACCAGCAAACACAAGTGGCACAGAAGAGATACCGAATATAAATAGCGCATAGCATGAATTATTATTCATAGCCTAGAGTCGTACCCAACAAAAACATGTAGGCCATGATTATAGGTTATGAATAATAATTTATAGTTAAATGAACACTTTTTAAATATATTAGTCGTATTTAAAATGGGACAAAATCAACTTTTTTTTAACAAATGACTGGAACGGCCAGGAAACGAGATAAATGAAAAGAAACAATGGTACATAGGGTTAGCCAACTTTAAGAGAACTGAAAAAACTGTAAAACATTCGAGAATGTATAAAACCTTATATCAATTGAATAAATACATAAAAAAAATGTAGCTACCTTTTTACAAATAAAGTAAAATATGGTCAATTTTATAATGATTGGAATGAAAAAATTACCGATTCTACAATACGCAGCACAGCTGGTTCTGTCAAACCGAATAAATCATCTCCAGTAATGAAGTCGGGGAATATTTTGATAGTTTTAGCTTGTCTACGCATCTTCTCAATGGGATAAATAACCTTCTGCCATACACCTAATACATAAAAAGAAATATAATGAGTAAATAATATGAGGGACGAACACTTCAGAGCATGAGAAATGAATTTAAATAGCAATTTAAAAATGCCCCCAACTGAATACAAAAACAGTCCACTTTTAAAATAACTGAATGCTTTGGGTCTGGAAAACTTCTAATTGTAATTAGACATGGGAATAAAAAAAATACTATTTAAAAGAATGGTGATAATAAAACAGACTATAACCAGTGAAATATAATCATACAAGCTAATAAAAACCATATGTATGTATATTTTATCACACAATCTACCAAGTCTACTACTGCTCTTATGGCACTTTTACTGAGGAGATTATGTTTATCTTAGTGAGAGGGGTCAATACCTAGGAAGAGGCCTGAGGACAACACCTTGTCATTTTGAACTACGGTCAGATGGCAAGGTCAAGATATGAGATTCCACAACATGGCAAAGTCAGTTGAAATCAAGACAGATTTAATGTGCATCAGCCCCACCTACACAATGGTCTTTGACTGGGTCGAGTTTTGAACAGCCCTCCACTTGCTAATCTGTTACTCTACCAACCAAGCTACCATGGCCCATTTAACTTTAATGGGATAAACTCATAAAAATTTATTTTTGTCATCTTTAAATATTTTAATTCTAAATATATCTTTCTACAAAAACCTAAAAAATAAGATTAAAAAATTGTAAGCTATTTTAAACAATAATTGTTATTAAATTGTGATTTTTTAAATTATAAAAACTACATACTTAAAAACCAGTTTTAATGATAAGGGAAAAACTTATAAAAAAACAGTTTAACAAAAACCTTTAGCTGCTTTATCTTTCAATAAGATCTCTTTCTGGTCTACTTCTTTCACTTGAATGCAGAATTCTGGTTTACCACTGACTTCATTTATAGTACACGTGTATTGACTCCTCCTTCCAAGTTTTCTCATACTCCAATACATTCGGATAACTTTATAGCCAACCTAATGAACAAACAGTCACATGCTCATAAATGAAGGACTTGAAAATATGAACCAGCAATATTAATAATGATAATTTTATTCAAGAAAAACAATTTGCTCATTCAAAATAATTAACCTCTTCAAAAAGAATTATATCAAAGGAATACAAGCAGGAGAGTTTATGAATTCGAAGTGCACTTTGTTATTATTTTACTACCGCTGATAAGGAGTGACCTAATATTTGTTTCACTGCAGTGCTAAGAATGGAGACCAAAAAGTTCATTTCCATCATATAATGCTCTTTTATTTTAAGAAAGAAGAAAATGCTAGTCAGACTGCTCGTAAAATGTGTGCTGTATATGGACAAAGTACTGTTACTGATGACACAGTTCGAAGGTGGTTTGATAAATTTCAGCCTCGAAGTTAATACCCGCTTCGGAGCATCCTATGTAAACGAGGACCTATTAAAAAGATGCTATCACTGACAATCACAGTTCAGGAATTATCACAGACTAAATATTCCAAAAAGTAGAGTTTGTGATCATCTGAAGAAGATAGGGTATGTATGCTGCTACAATGTATGGGTACCCCATACTTTAAACACAGAATATGCTTGCTAGAATTTCAGCACGCGATTCTTTGCTGAAAAGAAATGAACAAGCTTCTTTTTTGAAGCGGCTTATAACTGGAGAGGAGCAGTGGATACTATACAATAAAGTTGCAAGAAAAAGATCATGGGGTAAGTCAAATGAACCTCCCCAAGTAACATTGAGAGTGGGCTACATTCCAAAAAAGTAATGATTTGTGTATGGTGGGAATACAAAGGAATTGTTTATTATGAATTGTTACCACAAAATCAGATAATAAAATAGAGAAAAAACAGTTCTCAAATGGCAGTAGTAAAAGCACAAAACGAAGCAAACTATCAACAAACTACAACTATCAACATTTTATCTCTGTGCAATTATATATATATATATATATATATATATATATATATATATATATATATATATATATATATATAGGAAAATGTGAATGAATATTTTTTTATGAGAATGAAGAGGTTAAAGGAAATTTAGCATTGCATGACTATCAAAAAATAAACCAATATAACAATCAATACAAATCAAAACTATAAAAATAAATTATTAAATTCACGGAAGTCAATTCAAAAACAAACATCCAAAACTTTTACTTACAGGATAAATGCAATTTGTATTGTGAAATGCCTGTATTTGTGTGGGCAACAATTGTCCAATGTTGAGGAATATTAGACTTCCAACTCGGAGAACAAACTTTTCATCTTGTATCATGCTGAGAAATAAAGATTAAAAGGATCAAATTCATTGAACAAAAAATTCAAGGGCATCTTTAAAATAACAAACAGCACAAAAAAATAGAGATATGACCAGAAGTAAATATTTCAAAGAATGAGATACATACCTTGCCACTTGTTTATGCTCTTCCCTATTAATATACACTCTACGAAAGACAGCTACAGAATCCAGTTTGTTTTCCATATTTCCTCGATGAGCATGCTGAGGACAAAGTGCAGTCTAGAAAAGAAATTATACTTTATTTTACTATGTCCAAACACTAATTTTCATGTTATTTTCACAGTATAATACCAAATTGAAACTGAAAATTACAATAACAATCTTGAATTCAGGCAGCAGCTACTAGGAAACTAAAACTTATATTAAAAAGCAATAACAAAATTTTAAATTATGAGAAACTAAAAGGTGAGCCAAAGAAGTCACACTATTAAACAGGATACTCTTTCTATAAGCAAGACTAAAATTAGCCTCCTTGAGGTGTATTTCTTTTTTAAGTTACATTTAACATAATTGTGCAATAGATTAAAAATTATACATATAAGGCCAATGGGTTTTTGACATTTGATCTTGGGCTAGTATCTAGTCCTTTCTGAATGCATATGAAATAAGAGTGTTCTTGTAAATAAGGGCATTCTGCAAATATTAAGACTTTTCAAGGGTTTGTAAAAACTAAAATTGAAAAATAAGGCCTTTTGAAGGTTTTTAAACCTAGTGCCAAACTTATAGAAGCACTAACATTTAAAAAACATACTGATGATTAAAAGCAGCTTATGTCTATTGAATAATAAATTAGCAACTATGTGAAGTTTGGATATTCCTTCCCACATGACTAGTACAATGATTTCTTTGTGTAGGCGAGTAGTGAATGGTACTCGCCTACACAAAGGAATCATTGTATTAGTCATGCCTACGTAATAGTACCGAATAGCGAATGGTACTGAAGTCGGTACTTTCGGAATGAAAACATGCACAAAAGATTGAGTCATCAACAATGTAGTCTGTGTTGAACATATCATCCAGCATGTAGTGCCATGTGTTTCGCTTCTCATGTGTTGTATTATTCACGTGTGTCGTTGTGATGAAGAAAGTCTTTCATCCTTTTTAGAACCAACAAGCAATTTCACAAACTAATGTCTGATAATCATTCTGTAGGTGCCAAGCATTCAATATTGTGGAAAAATGCGATTTTCTTTTGAAGACTGAATATTCAAATTCCAAAACTTGAATTAAACATAAATATGTTACAAAAGAAGTCATTAATATTTTGACTATCAGTATAGCAATTTAAGGTAAGTAGGTATTTAATTAACATTACACTGAAGCAACACAACATATTATTGGCGGCGGTACAATATTAAT
This sequence comes from Metellina segmentata, assembly GCA_947359465.1. NCBI lineage: Eukaryota > Metazoa > Arthropoda > Arachnida > Araneae > Tetragnathidae > Metellina > Metellina segmentata. The sequence goes on along the minus strand of OX375882.1, from coordinate 86,101,561 downwards.
CCTGAAGGGAAGGGGGACATCCGGTGATTTTGAATCAGTCAGACGACAAGATCAACACCTGAGCTGTCACCCCACTCACCAAACTTCTATAACTCGCAAGTGTGAGGACATTTGAGGCCCTGACAAATTGAACAAGCATACAGCCCCAGAACACACAGCGGTCTTTTGTTGGATCAAGTTTCAAATTCGCAACCCTGTGGTTTTGCTAATAAGTTACTCTTCCAAATGGGTTACTGCAGCCCTATGGCAATTTAAGATTTTATTTTTTCAGTTTGTGAACTACTGAAGGAGGTAGAGTAAACTCACCTTGTCCTTGAAAAAAGAACATTGCTCTTTCCTGGCACACGGGAAGTGATAAATGTTGGGGCATCTTGTTTTGAAACATCGAACCGATGCTCCTTGCTTGTGGCAGTAGCAGCAGGACAAATGCCTCGATTGTTTGAAGGCTTGTTCAACATTCATTAGCGCCCCATTCACAGTCTCGTATACTTCAGAAGACCAAAGGGCACAGTTCAGGTGAACCCACTTGTTGACATCCACATTAAGTAATCTAGAGATTCAAAGAAAATTTTAATTACAGGTACAGAGTAATGCTTTTAGTCTCTTAATAGATAAAACCATCAAGTTTGGTTAATGACGAACCAAAATACAAAATTTCTATACTTTTAATACATAGTTCAATTCTTAATGCTATTGCAGATTTAATTTTTACATTTTATATTTTCAGAGTCAATTTACAATACATCTTAGGGGCAACACATCTTAGGTCAGTTATTTCTGACAGGTATATTATGAGATTGTACGTGGTTGACAGGGATCTTGTGGCACAAGGGCTATACTTGGCTAAGCTGTAGCAAACGAGGTTTACATAAATACACTAGAAATCATGAAAAATCGACATAATACCAATACTTCTTTTATTAATTAAAAATATTGTCCAACTCTATAGCTTTCAAACATTACTAAGATATTGTAAATACTTGAAATAGTTTTATAGTTACAATTGTTTCCATTAGGTACAGTCACCCTATACAAACATGTTTCCAATAAACTTAATTTCTGATGAACTGTGTTGTTGCAATACGATGCTTTGTTCAAACAGAGATAACTCAACAATGAAATTATATATAATTATTTGTGTCATTACAATCTACGTATATAATACAGTGGATGCTTTGACCCATTAGTAAAATTAATTAATTTCAGTTAATTTTTAAATGTCAAGATTCCTAAATTTTTTTTGATTTTTTACACTTCCTTGGTAAAAATAATTGTCGCAAAAACCCTCATCTCTAGCAACTTGATTGGAGGGTCAAACCATGAAAATAATATTAGGGATGGTTTCCAACAGTGGAAATTTATATCTAACTTTCTGAACAAAACATGCTAATTAGATAACTACACAACTAAATTAGATAATTAAAGATTATATTAATCTCAACTTTTCACACTAAAATTAGTGAAGCAGAAACCGTATAATTGTTAAAAAAAATTGGATTTTTAGTCAAAATTAAAAAGAAATCTAGTGTATACCTGCACCTTAAGATGGACACAAACAAGAATAGGATATACCTAAGTTTTACTATCACAGAAGACATACTGTGATAGTAAATGGGGTTATTACTGATGGGTAAATTATGAGACTATATAAGGATATTAGAACTGAATACTAAATATTTAGTAGAATTAGTCATTTTGTATTTGAATAGCAACAAGTGATTTCCAGAGCCTGGTAGATTTTTATCTCCAGAGGCTTTACAGCTATAGATCTTGAATACTTTTTACTCTTAAAACTGGCACATACATTAGAATACGGTTCAGATGCAACATATACACTAGGTCAATTTCATTATGCTTTTACTATTTACAATATTAAATTTCAGTCATCTTTATCTTTAAGATTATCGTATGAGGGAGATTAATACAAACCTTGCAGCTCCATTAGTATCTCCATCTCCAGTTGCATGGCAAAAAATGCATTTTCTTTCATCCTTAGGCATCTGACTAGGTTTTATGGTGTGATAAAAGGGTCGGCCAGTCTAGGAATAGAATGGCATAACATCATTTCGTGAACATTTAGTCATATTTTGTAATAGAAAACACAATAAATTGACAATATTAATAAATTTCAAAAATTAAGTTTATACTGTTAAAGCATTATTATATTCAATTATCCTTCTCCAAGCTCTATTGCTGCAGTTTTCAAACTTTTTCATCCAAAACGCACATTTTCCTAATTACTAAAATTCTGCAGCAAATAAAAAATTTTTGCTGCACTAACAATAAAAAGGTACAATTTTGATTGATTTACCAAAAAAAGTAACAGTAATTGTCAACCTGGTAGCAGGTAGGAATACACAGTTAAGTACACAGCTAATGCATTATCAATGATTACCCAGTGGTTGGTATATAAATAAAGAGACGATTAAGCAAAAATTAATATTTCTACATAATTCAACACCCAGATTGAATTTCTGATTATTGTGAAAAATATTTAACCCTGAAATCAGACCTGATCCTGTGTAGGAAATTAAACCTTTTAGTAACACATACCTTTTCAGAAGATTCATCTTTCCGCTTTGACTTTGTATGTCCTTCAGCATCAGGGAAATAATACCGGTATTTAATGCTTCTCCATTTCTTGAGAGCAGTGTCCTGCAAAATACATTTGGAATTCAAAACCAATATATATTTACTAGTTGGGTATAATTCCTGCATCTCATCAAGAGGGGACACCATTACATAAGTAATACCTGTTCTCTATTCACTTCAATAAGCACAGCTTTTGTCTGTATTTAACATTCACATAATACATCACAGCCGTATCAAACAAAAGGATGTATTTTTAAGAACTTTACATAACGATTTTTTCAAAATTACTAAATTGGACGACTGGAATGAAAATTGCAAATCAAGGCGCACGCGTTTCACTTTGCCAATATAGTGTTTACCAGGTAAATTGATTGAAGCAATCCTTTACGAAAATATGTTTAATTAAATATATTTAAATAATTAATAACTTTTTATTAAGTTCATAACTTAATGCATTACTGCCATAGTCAAAGCACTGGTGAAATAGTACATCAGTAGCATAAATTCAGACAAATATTAGTAGTCTTTTCATAGAGCTTATTTTAGTCTTTGTCGTGAGATATTGAAAGAATGCTGTGTGGAGTAGAAGTAGGAAGAAGTGTTTGGCGTAACTTATTAATTATTAAATAGCTTACAATTTTAACAAAAATACCATATACTATGTTACATTGATGCTTCAATGAAGTGATCAGAATGCTTATATTTGTCAAATTTGTTTGATACCATGGGTTGATTGGGTTTTTAAGGAGCAAGGACAATATTTGGCCATGCTCCAGACCACCAGAGACAAGATATACAATATCAAATAACACACACAATGAAAGTTTTACTAACACAAAGAGAATAATACAGGAAGGAATCACACCTGACATGAATCGAACCTGCAGTGCCTACAACAAGATGGTTGATACAGAAACAGAGATTTATGCAACTGGTCAATAAATGGGCAAAATAGGAGCTTTTAAGTCAGTTTTGCTTAAAAAGATACCCTCAGTCGCCAAGGTTGAAAAAAAGCAGCCAACGGTTGCTCTTTAGTCATCGATGGCACTGCCATTTTCATTAAAGATAAAATGAGCAAGACAACCAATCAATCATATAAAAGAAGACATCCAATAAGTTAAACATAAGCAAGCAAATAAAATCACTACCAGCTCATCACAGATATCCATTCTTTCCAAATCCATCTTATAATCGAGACTGAGAGCAGCACTTGTCTTTTCACTTTTCCTAGACACGTCCATTCTCGTATCTCGGCTTCCACTTTCTTCATCGATATCCATGGGCTCGATTTGGGATAGATCAAGGTTTTCGTGCTTAATGCCACCCCCAATGTTCTTTAGCAAATCTTTATCGTCAGCTATGAAAGACCCGAGAGAGTCTTCGGCATTTGCGAGACTTTTATCGTATGCACTATCACCGATGTGATCGACGACAGTAGCCACTTCCTGAGAAAAACAGATAATGGAAATAAAAATTATTATTTATCGGACTCACTTAAAGGATTTGGCCGCATCCACACCCGTATCTGGTGGTTATATTATTAAAAAATCATTCTAATTAAAAAACATGCAACTTATTTGAACAAATATGGTTTAAATGCTTCATCAAACATATTAACTAAGAATTAATATTTTATGCATTTTGTACAAGCCAGACTAAAAAGATAGTAATACAGCTAGTACTCCTTTCTACAATAATTATTGCTAGTCCATATTCATACTCCTAGTTTTAGCAAGTTTGGTTAAATTATATATGCATTTAAATATAAATATCTTTGTACTGCATTCCTTCTATACAAATTCAAGGTAGGAAAAATCTTAAGAAATTATTTGAGCGTAGTTTTTGTATTTCCATCATTTTTGAAAGAGTTGAAATGCCAATGCCATTTCTTCCACAAAAATGGGGATCTTAAAAATATTTTTTAGAATCAATACACACTTTTTATAAAAGCAAAATCTTTTCAGAATCATTAAATCATAATATTATTAGTGGATCTTATAATGTTGACCTTTTAAAATCTTTAGCATATGTAAAAAGTACAATCATAAGAAAAAATTGTATTTTATTCTTATTAAATATTTATTTATTTTCAGATTTTGAGATCTGCATGCATTTAATTATGTTGTGAATATTTTCATTTTTATTCATAATGTGTCTAACACAAAATTTCATTATAATTCACTATTACAAGAAGTAGGTGCATAATATTCTAAGTAATAAATCAAGACTAAAGATTTTTTTTAAAGTTAGTATTTTAAATTTGTGAATATTAGAAGAAATAGATTTAATCCTGCAAATTAAATATTAAAAAGTTGAAAGTTGAGTTGTTATGAAGCAATGTTTTAATATTGTAGCAAAATTTAACTTCTAAGTAGCTTGTTTTAATGTAGATAGAGTAAAAGTAGATTTCCAATATTGAATGGATACAAGAATATGTACCTTTCCTTCCAAAACTCCAGTAGATCGATGAGTTAAAGCAAACTGCATATAACAATTTGTGCTGCAAAATATAACTTCTTCGTCTTCATCCTAAAAATAAAAAGTGCATTGTAATCAAAACAAATAGAATGAAATAGTAGAGTGAGGCTCTAATGAGAAGGCAATCAGCGTTGGGGGTCAGTCTATTTATGAATAGGTGTGGAAGCATACTAAGAGAAGGCCTACCATGCCAAAAGCATGAATGGTGACTGCTACAGGTGATTTTATCCCTGACAACTCGTTATCATGGGTATGACTTTTGGTCATACATAGAAACATGTAACGAAATTATCAGTGGAGATTATTTTTTCACCAAGCTGTAATCACTGCTATTGCTTTTGAATCATAAACTCGGTCAGAATCTGTACTGAAGGTATCAAATCAAGAAATACTCAATCCAATGAATATTCCTGCAGACCATGCAACTCAATGTTCAAATATGTCAAATTATTAGAATCCTCCTATATAAATATTCCTCTCACAAAATAAACATTATTGAAAATAACTTTTTGTAAAAAGTATCTAACTTGAATTCAGTTTCAGAAAACACAATATTTAATTTACAAGTCTTACCTGCTCTTCCTTCGACATGTAAGAAAGATCAGCAGTTTTCTTTCGAATCCCAGCACTTAGAACAACTATATCACAATGGCGACAAAATCGAGGCTTTCCGTTGAGAAGCGAATGGATACTCACATCAGAATTTTTAGCTAAAATAAGAAGGGGAAAAGTTAAACAGGTAATAATTTTTACCTTAAACTTCAGAATTCAGGATTCACGTTCTAATCAAGAAATAAAATTCCCTTACTTTTCCAGGTTTTCCAGAGAAATTTTTACGACATTTCAGATCATACTTAAGCAATTCACAGCATTTTTAAAATGAAAAGCCAAGAAATAGTTTAGCATTCAGCAGCCAAAAATTAAAAACCAATTAGAATTATAAGCTGTAAAAATTAATACACAAAACCTAAGTCCTCCAACATATTTGACAAAAATTAATTTGTTATTTAATGTATCATAAAGCATCAAATTCTTCAATTGAAGCCTGTGGATGAAACCAAATTCAATTCTTTACTGTTAAACAGAAGCTGTTTCTTTTAAAATTGGTTGAAAAATTTTATTCATAAAATAAAGTGATATGAATTTTACTTGCTACTTTTCTCCAAAGCGTCTGTGAAGCCATGATCAATCATTTTCCAGGTCACTGACTTGATTTTCAAGGTTTCAGACGAAAATGAGTAATTTTCCCCGATTTTTTGGACAAAATTAATTTCTATGACAACTTTAGGTTTTCCCTGACACATGGGGACCCTGTATTAACTTCAATACAGGTTGTTTGGGAGGTTTATGGTGCATCATCTATATCTGGCCAAGCTGTGCCAAACACAAGACTACATCAAGAAAGGGGAGAAAAGGAGTGGGGAAGAGTAGTCGGATGAAAGAGAAAGATCACTTGGGTATCTTGGGAGTGTGACCAGGCCCCACACGTCAATCTGTGGGCCCCATTACCAGCTGTTATGACAGGCCCCTACTCACCTCCCCTTTACACTGTTTATGTTTAAACAGACATTTTGAATTTTTTTAACCCCTTGGGTACAGATTTATTTGAAAAAAAGTAGTTTGGATTGTTGTTTGCACATTAGTTACTATTATATTTTCGTATTATTGTCTGGACACTAATTACTGTTACATTTTCGTATTATTGTTTGCATGCTAGTTGCTGTTATATTTTTGTTTGATAAGAATGGCAACAGTATGAGAGAGATCGCACAGCTTCTGATCACCACATTCATTCCAAAAAAGAATGTCTGATAACGCAGCCGTGTAAATATTTCTATGTATGGAGTCAGATTAAACAAAGCATATTTTTGTAGAGAACGATTGAATAATTTGATTCAATGAGTCTCGTAAAAAAAAATCACTCTTGCCATGAACAAGAATGTACATGTTTGATTTTGTCTTAGTTTGAATGACGAATTAGACTCGACATCTGTAACTTGGGCAAAACAAGTGCATGACGAGTCTCAGTCATCAAATGTACCCAAGGGGTTAATGCATTTTACAGTTTAATCCTAAAACATACTCTATGTAGGTTTATAAAAGTGTAATATATACGATATACCACACAGCAAACAAGACATTTCGGTAAAACAGTGTTGAATAAACAAATAAAAACATCCGGTTAGTAATGTTTACGCCTGCCTGAATTGTAACGCGGTAAAGACAACATTTGTAAGTCACACGGGTCATCACATATCCAATGCGATCAATGGTGGTTTTCTGTCAACTCTCAACTGGGGGGTTGTGGATGGGAGGGGGGGGGTCTTCTGACCGTCCAAAGAAAAGCTGTGGCATGCTCTATGTGTGTGGTCGTCTATGAAACCCGTTAGTGTCAAGATGTTAAAATAAAAGTTCCGCGAGTAAAATCTTGGAGTTTTGTATTTGAGTTCATTTTTTCAGTCTACAGTGAATTACAAGTGTTTTCAAATAGCAAAATTACTAATAACTTACAGTTCGAATATTCAGAAAATCAAAACGTTATTTGTGTTTGTACAATTCTACAAATGAAATTAAAAATCAAAGCAACCATGTCCATCTTGAAAAACTAACATGAATAAATAATTTTACATCTTTCTTGCTTTCATCTTGGAGAATGAATGCTACATTTTAGGGATTTTCACATTCGAATTTGGCATGTGAAAAAGTTATTTTCGACAACATGGCCAGTTTTTTAAACCAATTTTTTACCCCTTTGCAGTCCTCCCTTGACCCAGTTTCTATGGCAACTGCAGCATCTCCTATATGGGGGCCTGAGTTTGACCCTTGTGTATACTAAAGACTAGATAACTCCAGGGGAAAAGAAAGGAGCACTAAAGAACCTGACGTCCGTGAAGCCCATAGACACTTAAGGGGTCTGAGAACCGTTAATATTGTCGAAATCAAAGCTTTTGAGCTCATTTTCAAGAAATCCATGAACAATGATTTGATTTTTACATTGATTAGATTTTAGGCACACATGTATAATCAAGTATGAAGATTCATAAACAACTTTAAAAGAAAGTACTAAATAAAATACTTCAACTAAACGAGGGGGGGGGGGGTCAAGAAATATAAGCTTTCGACCGACACAAATATTGCTACCATGTTGTGTGCAGCATAACTAAAGATCAAATGAACCCAAAACCTTCGTTTAACATTTTTTATAATCTAAACAATTGTAGGTTTTTAATGTACCATAAGTTTTTAAAATTTATAAGATTTTTTCAAAATAATAGTATGTTAAAAACCTATAATTGTTTAGATTATAAAAAATGTTAAATGAAGGTTTCAGGTTCAATATTCGTGTTGGCTGAGGGGCTATATTTCTTGACCTCCCTCGTTTAAATGAAATATTTTATTTATTGCTTTTTTAGAAGTTGTTTATGAATATTCATACTTGATTATACATGCGTGCCTATAATCTAATCAACGTAAAATTAAATAATTGTTCGACGATTTCTCAAAAATGAGTTCAAAAGCGTCGATTTTGACAATTTTAAGGGTTCTAGGAACCCTTAAAGGAGATGTGCCCTCTAGGGTACAATAAAAGTTCCTGGGAAAAAGAGAGTTGGTCACTGAACAATGTAGTGATGTCCTCTTCATAGAAATTCATTTAAAGGAGTAACTTACATCTTCGATACAAACCAAGTTTCTGACTTGGAGGGGTGGCTGTCCTTTCTACTATTTCATAGGATGCAGGTATGGGAATTTTCAAGAAATCTGCAAGTGCCGACAGAACTCCGCAGATATCTTCAGCAGCAGCAGACGAGAGCGTCAATGTCACAGCCACATTGCCGGAATCCTTGAGGGGTGCAGAGTACCCTCCAATGCCAGACATTTTAGTTTTCAACAGCTCTTTGTCAAGTTTGTCATCTGGAATGTTTTCTTTATCCTTGAGGAACAGAAAAGCAAGAGTTAGTGAATTGCACTAGCAGCTTAAACAGTAATGATCCACAGATTTTAATGCTATGCTTGCTTGAATGACACATTTAATTTCGAGTCGTTTGAATTTCACATGTGTAAAATAAAAGTGCCCGTCACAAGATTATGATGAAGTTTGCGTTAAATTTTACCTTAAAACACATCTAAAGACAATTTGGCATATTTACTGGTTGAAAGAATCACAGAAAATATTGTATTAGTGAAAATGGCTAAAAATTTGTTTTATTTATTGTAGTGGTTGGACCTTGATGTGGATGGAATCAACTTAATTGTTAATATTATTAATATTTCATCTACTAAATTGCTTTGAGTTTAGAACTAATGATTTGTCAAAAAACATATTTCTATAAACTTTGCAACGCAATCTTCGAAAAATTAACAAAATTTAAAGTTTGATAAAAGAAGCGAGATTAAATCATAGTTTATAATATTCTTTCAAGCAGCGTACTTGGCTGAAAATAAAATTGGTTTTCCAAGAAATTGAAACCCACAAAACAAAGTATAATGCTAATATAAGCCAGTCAAGACAATGTAACATTTTTGATTTAAAAATATGTACAAATGTAAAAATTATACACTGATTTAAACATCAATTCAACCTTACCTTTTCTTCATCAATTTCTTCTATTTGGCAGTCATTCCATGGTTTTGGTTGTACTGAAATAAAAATGAACGTTATTACGAAATTAATTCTGTAAACTTTACACTGTACTAGAAACAAATTACGTTTAAAAACAAGTATCAGAATCATGTTTAATAATTCACCCCACTAAAGCAAAACTAATAAAACATCAAATTAAAAGTATTTTAGGATGGGGTAGAATTCAGGTAAATTTAAAAGGATATGATGATAGAAATGTCAAGGTCAATGCTGTTTGAAGTCGCACACTGTAGAAACAGATAGATTTTTCTTTCATGGTTGCAACAGCTTGGAGCCATAACTTCAAAATTAGTAACCCTTGGTGGGAAAAAAGATACTTTTCCGTCTTCAATTTTTCCATCAGTTAAATAATGGCTTAATTTTTGTTAACATTAGTTAAATTTTCGAAGTCACCAAAATTTTAAAATTAGTCTTAGAGACAACTTTGCCGAAAAAGATACCCCTGGTCAGCAAGTTTTTAAAAAGTTGAAAAACTCACATCTAATTGGCACAGGATTCATTAAAGGTATAACAGGAGACCCATTCCTCTTCTTTTCTGGTAGCAAATGGTCAATAAATACCAACATTGGAAACTTTGCTTTGGGTTCAAACATGCATTCTGGTGATGAGGAAGATACTACAGTATCTGGACTACCAGCATCTCTGTAAAAAAGTAGAGGAAAGGAGATGAATTAAAATTGTTTGAAACATAAATAAAATTATTAAAAACACAGAAAATCATACAGCATGACAAAAACTTCATGCCAGCAAAGTAGTAGCTATTACTGGTTTATAGATTTTATCATACAAATTGTAATTTAAGAAATGGTGTCTACTAAATTTCTCTTGGTTCATTTTGGGACTTTTTCGGGACATTTTGAGGACTTTCTAAAATAAATGCATGATTTGATTTTACATGATTATATGGGTCAGTTAGATGCAATTATATTTTAAAATCACACCTTTTTTCGAGACTATTTTTTATAGTCTAATCTTGAGAAAAGAGGACTTTAGTATCAAATTTCAGCTTTACTAAGATGTTTTCTAAATAAAATTTAAAAATAACGGCAAACCATAAATCATGTCAAAGTAGATGAACATTAAACAAATACTCTATATTATATTCACTTTTTTTTTGTTTTCTGAATACTTGATATCCTTTGCTACCATTCGATAATGAACAAAGAACATGTATTTTTGTGTCACGTTCGTTAATGAAATGAATGTACACTGACGAGACAAAACATTATGACCATCCCCACATTTTTCAATAAACTCGTCTGGATGACGTGGAGGGCACATGATTAAGTGAGAATGGTATTGAACTGCTGCTGGAGAAGGAAAGTAATCAATCTTGCACTTACTTTTGCAAGTGATGGGAAAGGCTGCTGATCTAAGCGAGTTTGAAAGAGGGCAGATCGTAATAGACTAGGAACGAGTATCACCGAAACTGCATGACAGATAAGTTGTTCACGATCTGCCATTGTTACTATTCATGCAAAGTGGATAAATGACGATGACACCAGCAGTAGATGCCAAGGTGTTGGTCATCCACGCGTCCTCAAAGAAAAAGGACGTCGGAGACAGTCCCACTTGGTAAAGCAAAATCGGCGCGAGACAGTGGCTCAGTTGACAGCCCAATACAATGCAGGTCCAAGCGCAAGTGTTTCGGAACACACAGTTCAGCGGACACTGTTGGATATGGGACTGTGTACCAGACGTCCCACTCGTGTGCCTCTATTGACCAAGCGTCATCGTCAACTATGCTTACAGTGGGCCCGGGAACATCGAAACTGGACCATGGATGAGTGGAAGAGAGTTGCCAGGTCAGATGAATCCCGATATCTCATTCATCACGTCGATGGTCGTGTCAGGGTATGCCATCTGCCAGGCGAACAGTTGCTCTCCTCTTGCACAGCAGGTCATACAGCAATTCATACACAGGCTGGTGGTGGCGGTATTATGCTTTGGTGGACGTTCTCATGGGCGACTCTGGGACCCGTAGTTGTGGTAGAACAGACCATGAAGGCTGTAAACTATCGGAACATCGTTGCGGATCAGTTGCACCCTTACATGGCGTCTGTCTTCCCAACTGGAAATGGAATCTCCCAGCAGGACAACGCCCCATGTCATAAGGCTCGGATTGTGTTGGAGTGGTTCGAGGAGCATACTGAATTCCACTTAATGTCCTGGCCACCTAACTCTCCGGATCTTAATCCGATAGAACACATTTGGGGTGTCATGGAGCGGCAGCTCAGCGTTCAAACACCACCATGTCTGAATATCTCGACTTTGCGTGACCGCTGCTTAGACATTTGGTACAACCTGTCTCCAGTCATGTATCAAAAACTTGCAGCACAGCATCTATGCCCAGGCGAGTTACAGCTGTTTTGCAGGCCAAAGGAGGTGCAACGCATTATTGAGTAGGTGGTCATAATATTTTGGCTCTTTAGTGTATATGCCGATTTTTTTACCAGACTTTGAAAGTTAGCAGAGAATGCCTTACTTATGCCGTTAATTAAAACGTGCAAAATGTTTTTCTCTTCAAAGTTGAAAAATGAAATTTGCAACAGGATTGCACTTTAAATACAATCATATCAATGACAACTGTTTGAACAGCAAAGGTCTCAATCAGAGGTTTTTCTCTTTGATGTGAAAATAGAATCTATGAATGCTGGATCATTGAAATTTTTCCTCAGACACGTATAATATAACGTTGTACATCTACACCAGAGATGAAAATTTTCTTACCTAAAGAAGGTTTGGGACTCCTTTTCAGAATTCGATTTCAAAATTAAAGATAGCTCATTGTTTTCGATAGCTGTAAAAACAGAAAAACAAATATTTAACAAACAATACACCATAGCACAGAATGGAAATTTATGTATCATAACAGAATGAAATTAAATCACAAGCAAAGCAATGCATGATAATCCATACATCCATTTTCACACAAAACATTTTTTAATAAAATGGCAATGTCTGACCTCAAATTTTCATAAAATATAATGGGAATTAAAAACTATACTTGACAAACTAATTTCACTATCTAGAAAATTGTTTTTCTTCCAACCAACAATATCAATACATTTAAATTATAAATTTCTTGCTTCAGATGTTCAACATAAAAATAATCACTTTTTTGGTCGTATGAAAACCCCTGTTCTTAGCTTTTCCCTTCTAAACATGAATCATAAAAATGAACATGAATCATAAAAATGAACATGAATCATAAAAACATTTATATTTGGTCAGATTCGAAAATCCAAGCTAATAACTGACACAATTCATAAAAGTGTTTGTCAGTATGCGTTTATATTTTTGTCAGGTTCGAACAAATTAGCATAGTTCCATGCTAATAAATGACACACTCCTTAAAAATGTTTGTCAGTATTGCGCTTATATTTTTGTCAGACTCAAACAACAAAACTAGCATACTTTCATGCTAATAATTGCTTTAATTAATAAGTACGCTTGAGTTTTTAACCTATTTAATAGCACTGCGCTTGCATTTTTGTAGGGTTTGAACGTTCACACCAGTATACTTTCATGCAAATATGACACTCCCATTTTACTGACTTCATGCGCAGTAAAGCAGGCAGGTAGCAAGCAACAAGCGCACCTTTATTCATGCCAGGGAACTCCTGATTGTAAAATCCACGATAAGGAGGAGAGGATGGAGGTAGAATTGCTGATGAAGAGGCAGTCTCTTTGGCATAGGGATGAAAAGAATATATATCACTTTGGCCAGGAACAGTGGAATTCCCATAGCGTCCCTTCAGCTGGTTTTCTAAAGCAAATACACCTTATGTACTTAAACATATCATGAACAAGTATTGAGTATGGTATGAATATATTCAAAGAAAGTGTGTAATTAATTCATCAACATCCAGTCACCACACAATGAATAGTAAATGTCAGAAAATATCTTATTGTACATGAAATTGAGATAAAAAGATGGTAAAAGAAATCAAAACTTTTATTACATAACCTATCTACTAGTGCCAATCAAGACAGAAAGAGACGTTGAAGAGCCACCAGGAAATTTAAAGTTAAACACTAAAAACTAAATACTTTCTTAATAAGGTTTTCATGGCAATTCAGCAACCACAGATTTGTAAGTTTTTCTTTCATGGTTTTTTGGTACCAAAACTTCAAAAATGGAATCCTTTGGATAATTTTCTGACCAAAGAAAAATCCAAACAAATTATTCTTCTCCGTCTGCTATTAGTTAAATAGGGGGACTTGTAGTGCAACATGACTTAAATAACTTACCATTGGGGTGATTTTGATATTTAATGAGACAATATATTACATATAAGTCACAAAACACCACAAAAGAAACAATTACAAGGTAAACATATCAATCTCTAGGGGGTGGGGTTAACAAAGCCAGACGTGTTCAGTGTTTGAGTGCTAGAACGTATCATAGATTTTCTGTTTGAACCAGGATGCTTCGATGATTTATCCAACACAACTGGATAGTTTTGGGTACCTATGAATTAAATTAGCTTAACCTCATTTCGAAAACAAAACACGTTGGGCAACAATTTGTAGTGTAACATGACTCAAATAACTAATAATCAGGGTGATTTTGATATTTAATGAGACAAAATATCACACATGTCACGAAAAACCTTAAAAGAAACAATTACAAGGAAAACATATTAATCTCTAGGGGGTGGGGTTAACGAAGCCAGACGTGTTCAGTGTTCGAGTGCTAGAACGTATCATAGATTTTCTGTTTGAACCAGGATGCTTCGATGATTTATCCAACACAACTGGATAGTTTTGGGTACCTATGAATTAAATTAGCTTAACCTCATTTCGAAAACAAAACACGTTGGGCAACAATTTGTAGTGTAACATGACTCAAATAACTAATAATCAGGGTGATTTTGATATTTAATGAGACAAAATATCACACATGTCACGAAAAACCTTAAAAGAAACAATTACAAGGAAAACATATTAATCTCTAGGGGGTGGGGTTAACGAAGCCAGAGGTGTTCAGTATTCGAGTGCTAGGATTAAACTGATGTATTTCTAATACTCATGAATCTGCATAACTCCGATAGATGGTGTTAGGAGTGATGTGTGGTTAGGAGTGTTACAAACTAAATTTTCGTTGACCTTCGGTAAATTTTCAAAAAATTCCCCAAAATTTTGAAAATATGAGAAAAATAGAAAATATGAAAAAGATTCCCCAATAAAAAATTGTAGCAAAAGTCATCAGTCCTGCACCAAGGGTTTGCATAAGCTGGAGTCCAATGCAAAAAAAATTAGCTTATACATAATATTTGCAGTTATGTCCAAAACCTTTCCAAAAGTGGTCTTTTTGTATATGAGTCTTTTCATTTTCAAATACTTTTCTTGAGAAATATTGTAAATCAATTGGAAATCTACTTTGCTAGTTTATTAGTTAGTTCATTCCAATAAATATTATTGTTACAGGGGATAAACTATTTTCTACTCATTATTCCAGTATTAAAACATAATTAATGGAGTAATAATAATATTGAGGTAAATACATCATGTCATTCTGTTGTGATTGCCTTTGTTTAAATTGATCCTCATAATTGGTTTCTCTAATAAACATTTTAGAAAAAATTTTGAAGAAAAATTGAAATTAATAAATACAAAATCTAAATTACATTTCAAATATAAAATACAATTCTACAAAGTTAGTATAAACTCAGATATTGGTGTCAATGCCTCAAAAAGGAATGTTTAAATCAATGAAAATACTGGAGAACCGATATAGAAATGGATATTGCCTATTCGTTTTCAATAAAAATAACAGAGGACTGTTACAATTCTATATTGCAAATTCAAAAATTGAAGAAATCAAGTGTATAACTTCCACCACAGAGTTGATACCTTTCCTGTTATTAATAATGTTAGCACGACAATAATTTTGATTAGAAACAGAGCTTTTCCCAAAAATATTATACCAATTTGAACCTGTAAAGCTCAAGACAGAAAACAATTTTGACAACAGTAATATTTGAAATTAGAAATTGACATTATGAAAGGGGAGGTATATCTGACATCAGGAACTATTAAACACTAAATCAAAGCTATTGAAACTAGACAGTGACTAGAAGACTATTTTCTGGGTGAGACGATTCACTAAAACGTAGATAACATTAAGTAAAATAAACAGAGTCAAAAAGACAACTCTTATACCTTTGGCATTCAAATCAGATGATCCAAATACTGGAATAGCGCCATGGTTTGGCTGAATAGTTGGTTCCAATATCCTAAGAGGAGGTAAATTAGTAAGCTTGGTCATCAGAGTTTCAACGTATGTTTCATAACCCTCTTCAAGTTTCGATGAACTTCTGCGACACTTTTTCTTTGCAACCACACCTTCTGGCTTACTAGTCACCGGTTGTTCCAATTTCTTCTTTTTCGGCCTCTTGCGTTTGATTGGCTTAGCCTTCTCCCCTGGGGGAGGAGTCGGCTCTTTTTCCAACTGAGCACGACGGATATCTGAAACAGGATAATAAACCATACACAAGAGCTCTCGAATTCCTGCATAACCATTCAAATAAGGCTTTATTCGAAGCACAATACAAACACTTATTCACATTGATATCGTGCTTTTAATAAAGCACATCATTAAACATGAATAAATGTTTGAAAAATAAACATCATTTCATTGCAACATGTAAAATCAAGAACTGTATGATGAAATTTATAGATTGAATATTGTTTTTAAAATAAATTTCAAGTCGGTAATCAATAATTTTGCTTGGTTGCTTCGGCATTTTGTGGCACAAGGGCCAAGCTCAAGACGGCGTCAAGTAAAAAATGTCACAAACGGGAATGGAGTAGTGGAATAAAAGCTGAAAAAGATGGCTTGGGTATCCCAGGAGTACCACCTCCTGTAAAGAACAGCAAACCTTACGGGAAAAGAACATATCCTTTAAGTACATTGGGTACATGAAGCCTGTACACATCTATAGATTTGCCTAAAGCCTCAATCTTTATGAAAATAACAAAAACTTCCAATACACAAAACCATTATTTATTACCAAACACAAGATATTGTCAAATAAAAATTGTCATGGAATGGGAAATAGAACAGTGGGGTGAGAGCAGAAAAAGATAGCTTGGGTATCCGGGGAGCATGACCTCCCTTGTATACCAAAGACAGTAAACTCCATGAGAAAAGATCACTCGGGCTCCTCGGATCGTGAAACCCGTGAAGGAGCTAAAGGAGATGCGCCCCTGAATAATTCCATTATTTTGGTTATACAAAGTCCCAAATCCGGATATTTTGCTGACCGTTTTTTTTTTCCTTACTTTTTTTTTAAAACATTTTCCTACAATTTTTAAAGAACAGGGAGTTGAACTTGGACCTAAATGATAAAACAACACAAAATAATGGACATGTTCAGAGTAAATACCACACCGAAAAATTAGAAGATTCACAAGTAAAATTTGTTGCAATGTATTAAAAAGGTTTTTTCCTTTAAAAAAAAATATTTTGGACTTTGTACTGTAGCAAAGAATTTCCATTACACAATAATATTACTTATTAAGGCAATAATAAACTGAACTGCAAACTTGTATAGCAAACAGGACAGCGGAATTAGAAAATAAAGCATTTATAGTTACCTAAGTAAGATGGTTTTTTAGCTTTAGGATCACCTGCATTCTTGTTATTCAAATCATTGATATCAAAATGCATTTCCAATTTACTTAAATTTTCTCCATCTTCTTTCCTCAATTCCTAAAAAAATGATCAGTCTTAGCAAGCAAAGGGATTCAAATAAAATGTTGCTGGCTTACAAGTGAAACACACTAGTCAGAATTTTCAAGATAATAATTTTTTTAAACTTTTCTAGACCAGAATGCTGTGATCTTTAGACTGGTGAAGTGTATGTGTTTGCAGAAAATTATTTTTTCTTTGCATGAACATTAAATTTCTTTTAGAGAAACACATTTAGTGAATAAAGCTATGGAGTAGAATTTCCTCCTTTCATTTCCTCAGAATTATTATGTATTTTGACTTATAGTGTTTCACTTGTAAGCAAACAACACAAAATAAATTTTTTTTAAATAAAATAAAATACCTGCTAATTTCACAAAAACAGGACATGTATTTTTTAAACATGAAAGATACCTTAATAAAAAAAACATTCCAAATCACAATAAGTAAACTTTTGCAACAATCATAAAATGTACTAGGCTATGATGGGTTCTCTACTCAACATACAAAGCCATTTTAGGTAAAAGTCAAATTACGCACATTAAAAAGTGCAATACTATGCTATAACAATAAGCAATACTGTTAAAAATGCAATACATTTACTACACATTGGAGAAGGAAAAATTTGGAAGAACAAGTTCTAAAAAACAATACTAAATTAATTAAATACCAGTACAAATACAACCACGACATGGAATATTAATTAAACCAACAATGCACAAACTGATTAGGTTCTTAAAAATAAAAGTACATGACTGAAAAAACTCTAACTTTAAAACATTTTGGAAAACATACTACAAAGGTGTCACTTTTCCTAGGTGTTTCAGCCGACGGACAGTTCTGAAGCAACTGCTTCAGAAGAACATTTTGCTCTGCCTGCTCTCTTTCCTTATCCGCTAAGGATTTTGATATGCTTTCTAACTCTTCATCAGATGATCCTAAATATTAAAAAAGTATAGTCAGAACTATTTTACAAATGATTTTGGACAATGATTTAAAAATGATACGGCAATGATTAGGTAAAAAATGATAACGCAAGGTTTTCATAAAAGAAAAATATTTTCCCCATTTTTATCATCGACACATAATATGAATTGAATATCACAAGTCATTTGAAATGTGGTAATGTTATCAAAGGTGAGAATTAAAATAACACAATGAAGGCTTGACAATGATCAACAAAAAATATAAATTATGAATTTGATAATAAACAAGTCAGGCTGTGAAACCATCCTTGGAATGCTTTTTGCCTTAATATTAATAATTTTTAGGTCATCTCACTAATTTCTAAGTGTTTTACTTCTCTCGATTTTAGATATGACACTAGTATAATATTACCAAAACTAAAGAAAAAAGTTTGCTGATCTAATGAAATCCTTCTGATTGAAGGAGACAGTGAGAAATCTAGAAGATAGAAATCAGCAAAAGTGGAAATGTCGAAAGAGAACAGGTTGAACTGAAAAAATACTGAATTGTTTCGAACAAGTAAATGGGATTCAGTTGAAGAGGATATTCATAAGCTAATTTTTACTAGAAATAAAAAGTTAAAGGACTGTCAATCAAAGCACTTGTGAAATAGTGGTATAATTTTTTTTTTTTAAATAGCTGAAAAGTCTCTTCTTAAACCCTATTAAAGAAGCAATTTTAGTAACTCAGATACAGAATGAATTTACTAAAACATAAAATGTGCTCCAATAAGTATAAAACAGACAGTATAAATGTAGCCAAAATATTAAAATTAAAATTAAAAAAAAAAAAAAAAAAAAAAAAAATTAAAAACGAAATATTTCCAAAAATGATTTTTGTGACAATCTGGTAATGAAAATAGAATAGATTCCAATGTTATCTTTCAGTTGCCACAGCTAGATGCCAAAACTTTGAAATCAGCGTCCCTTAAAAAATATTTATCTTTAGGGAAAATATTTTTCAAGGGATGCTGATTTCAAAGTTTTGGCATCTAGTTGAACTTTGAAATCCGCATCCCTTGAAAAATATTTTCCCTACAGAAAAATTTAATAAATATTTTTTCCATCTACTATAGTTATAAAGGGGACAACTATAATGGTGAACTTTCATATACACTCGCCAAAATTTTCGAAAAATCGACAAAAAAAAGGTAAAGAGATTTCGTTATTATTATGCTTCAAAAGATACTAATAATTGCCAAGGTTGGAAAATAGAAGCAAGTCACCTGTGGCAGATCTGGAATTAACTCAAGTACAAAAGACGCAAAATAATGCTATACTTTTTGGTAAATTTTTTTTCATTTGGAGGTATGAAATGTGAATATGGATGCTATCTATATTCATTAAAAATGGATTGAAGATATGAAATATGAGCAACACTTTGTTTATAATAGATATAAAGGAAACTGAAGAAAGTTTAAAGCAGATAGTGATCAGCTAGTTTTAAATAAATTACCATCGTTGGTGTCTTTCTTTGATTGCCTCTCCAAGCCAGTCTCATTACCAGTGGTTCCAGGCTCAATCTTAACATCAGCAGCTTCACTATGGCTCAAGGAAATAGGAGTGTCTTCAACGATTTCACGCTTAATGTTTGCTAAAATATCATCTTTCAAAAGATTTTGCTCAGCACTTTTATCTTTGACCCTAGATTCGGCTTTGCTTTCGAGATCCTGAAAGGGAAGCAACATTTCAAAATAAGGTAAACATTGTGAAACCAACACTGGACGAGTCTAGCAGACATTGAAATCTTAAAAAACTGCTACACTCCGAAACAGAATTTAAGATTCCATCACAAAATTGACCTCCATTAAACAATCGAAATCCATCTTTTGATCCATTTGAACAACAATTTTGAGACAGCAGGTCCTGTTTAAGACCTTGCACCATGACATCCAATTCGGCAATTTTTAGTCGATTCTTATCGATTAAAATGATCATATCAGATTTGAAAACATGTTTATTAAGTTGATATAAGACTTTAATTCCAATCAAGAAGTAAAGCATCTTCAACTCTAGTTCTACATTGATGATATCCTTAAGAAACACCTACCATGTTTGTAATTTTACAGACAGGTAGATAAGTAGGCAAGCATCTTCAGCTGTGTTAAAAATAAGGAATGAACAAAATGATACAGAAAAATCCTTAATTACAGAACCCGAAACAATACCTAATTCTTGTAATCAGCTTTGAACAAACAAATGTTTTCAAAGTGGTGTGTAAATTTCTCAATAAACATTAGTGAGTACACGCATGCAACATTTTTGTTTGCGACTAATTGGTAGTTTAATTAACAATGCACTGGAGCAACACAAAGGGCTACTGGCGACGGTCCAGAATCCCAAAGGGAAAGATCTTACGACAACACCCCATCATTTTTAACTATGGTCAGATGACGAGATAAATGGCTCAGCTGGCAACCTAATCTCTAAACTTCCATACTATGGCAACATTAGGCCACCACAGATTTACCCCACATACACGATGGTCTTCGGTTGAATAATTTCGTACTCACTACCTCCCGTTTAGCGAACGGACTTATTCGAAAAGACTATTTCTCAAAGGAATCCATTACCTGAAAGACAAAGGTGCTCACTTAAAAGAATCCCACAGGAGATCAAATATAAATTCATAGACACCGAAGACTTTGAGCGGACTAAAAGAGAAACCGAGACTAATTTATCATAACTTTCAATAATAAGCAAAAAAATCCCATTAAAAGTAAAACTTGGATAAATGTGTAAGTTTTAATGGCACACATATCATCTCTGCAGCAACATGTAACTTCAAATATTGCACTGAACAATATCAAAAGTACATTAAACAAAGCATTACTTGGGAGCCCGAAAGAGAAGATACAAGTGACTTGTCCAGAAAAGAGCTAGATTCTTCAATGATTACAGTGTCAGTTTCTTTAGTCTTGCTATTGGAAGTATTTTCCTCTGTGTTACTTGTCTGCTCTGCTTTTACAAGTGCTTTATCATTCGCATCAGTCACTGAAGCTTTTGCAGCATCGAGGATGTTTTGATTCTCCTTAATATCTACTTTCTTCTCTGCTGATATTAACATTGGCTTCACATCACTGATTTTGGACTGCATATCAGGTGTGGGGGAGCTGAACGCAAGCTGGAGGAAATTAAATTAAATTATCAGTCAAATTGGTAAAATTAAATAATTTATTATTTCACTTGAGTCTTTTAACTTGAGTTTAAACTTTTCTATTTACCGAGTTTCGTGATATGTTATGCTAAAAAGTGGTCAATAAAGACAGATAAAATATCTTTTAAAACCCTTGATGGTTGAACTGCTCTATTTGAACTGAAATCTGTAATTTCATATACTATATCTTCATTCTAGCTAGCTTCCTGTAGTGAAATTGTTCTTACTTTTTGGTCTTTATTTGTAATAAATGACGATTTTCCTAATGGAGAAATACTGTTGAGAAATTCAAAACATGCGTAACAGACTATAACATGCATATATTAATTTCTTAAAAACAAATGTGATAACTTAAAATTAAAATAACATAACAATCAAAACTTTAAAAAAGTAATAAATGGTATACCAACTTAACTGAGGTATAGGATTCAATTAAGAATTAGTTTATATTCAAATGAAATAAAAGAACATTTACATGCATATATTGATTCCCTAAAAACAAATGTGATAATTTTTTAATTAAAATAAAAGAATAACAAACATAACTTTAACAAAGTAATAAATGATATACCAACTTAAATGAGGTACAGGATTAAATTAAGAAAATTAGATTCTTATTCAAATTAAATAAATATATAATTGATAACTAAAAGAGAAATGAAGATAATTTTGCAGTATTTCAGATAGTGATGAAATTTTTTGATGGTTTCCAAAATCTTTTAGTTATCTCTTTGAGTTCCTTGCATAACAGAAATTAAAAAATTAAAATAATAGATAATTTCTCAGATTTTTAACACTTTATGGTGAAAAATATTTCCCACTCACCAAATCATTCAATTCTAACAGCGAGGAAGTTTTTTGTTAGACAAATGGTAGTTTGGGTTGCAAGGATTTCAGTGACTAGTCTTTTGGACAATGCAATTAACACAAGGTAAAAGAGTGAAAACCACAACTTAAAATTGATAAAACATGTATTAAACTTTAAAATTATCAGACTTTGAATAAACTAGTTTTTTCCCCAAGGGAATAAACTACATGAAAATTCAATAGCAAAACGTTTAAAAAAAATACCTCTGATGGATTATCAGAGCCACCATCAGCTGCAGGTAAACACCCAGTCGGCATTCCAGTCTGTCGTAAGGTAAATTTTAAGGTATTCGATACAGAACTAGGCAAGCCTTGGTTTAATATTGATTGAGGAACCTGCAACAATAAAATGCCATGATTAAAGAATTTACAACATTAAAGACAAAATTCAATTGTAATTCTAAAACTGTTGAATACACAAGGAAATAACTTACTGAGTCAGCAACACAATCGACATCTGCTTTTGCTTCTTTCAGAATTAGACTTTGTGTTTGAACTAAAAAATAATTTCAAATATTTAAAAACTTGTTTAGTAAGCTGACTGCTCAGAAAGGAACAGATCCATACGAACAGTTAATTTTTTAAACATTTCAGACGAATTAAAGAATTATATTTAGAAAAAAAACCAAACTATCCTGTACAATTTAGATTTCCAATCTTTCAAATTTAATTTTACCAGAACTGTAACATCAAACAACAAGTAGTTTTCAAAACATTCCAAAACTATCTAACACAGATGAAATCAAAAGTTAAGAACTTTAAAATCCTATAAAACTCAGGCAAGCTTTTGAATTAACTTAAAATTTTCTCAACCAAACTATATGCTGTGTAAACTTTGGCTTTTCTATGCAGATAGTCAAAGCAAGTCTACTAACCAATATCTTGACCAAGTTGTTTTGTCGTGAAATTTGAATCCTCGGAAGCTTCTAGTGCACCCGAAGGTGAGTCGTTTTTATCTGGAAACTTTTTGACATTGATTTCATCTGGTTGAGTTTTCTTAATGTCCAGAAGACCTTTAAAAATATCGAAGGGAAACAAATTCAACACTTTGACATTACAAGTACCACTTGGAATCCATTTAATGCTAACTACCGAATGTAAAACGGTCAGAAATAAATATTACCTTTCAAATTGCTATCAGTAAGAGGAGAACCAGAAGCCCCAGGCAAAAAAGATTGGGAATTCAAACTACTCTCTAACTGCTCGCGTTTAAGAAATCTATCACTGGCTTGCATATTATCACCCTAAAAAAGAAATTACACTAAGTTAGGTATAATTAAATATACAATGAATATTATTTATCCTAAAAACAGAAGCATGTTCATGCAAGGTGAAAAAAGCATACATAGAAATAATGTCGTTACATAATAAACAATATATGTGTCATGTAATAAATTCCGTTAGAATTGATAATAACTGGCTAGTATTAACAAGTGTCTTTTATATTAATAGCCAGTTAATTAATCCAGTTCATGTGATAAAACTATAATATTAATAACTGATCAGTCACATGAACCCTAACAAATATATTTCAAATAATATAAAATATTTAAAATTATTTGAGACATTTTAAATTAAATAATTTTAAATATCTCATCTTTAGCAAAATCGCAGATTTTGATGTTAGAAAAAATTCGTCCAAACCTCTTAAACATCACTTTTTAGACAACCTATAAATGTTGTGATATCACTTCTGATCACACTCCAAGCTTGGACAAGCATTGATCTTGATTCTTGAAAGCAGGTGAAATTAAATAGTGCTATTGTAAAAACTAAGCTTTTAAATAGTCTAAGCACTTTCAGCAAATGTTAAGCTGCTATGTCATAAGGTCTTAAAAATAAAATAAAAAAGGACCATATGAAAACAAAACCTTTTGCAACAAAAGTGTTGACAAGAAAGTAAAACACCAGTTCAACCCACAAACATTATTACAACATTAACATGCATTGAAATTAGCTGGATAAGCATTAAATACCTGTTGCAGTTTCACTGGATTGGGCCAACCCTTTTGCTCTGCTTTAGCCAATTGGAACTGCAGTGGTAACTGCTGAGAAAACAAGGTTGACTGAACAGTTGATTGATGCGTAGATGCCGAAGGCATAGAAGATGGAGATTGCATCAAAGGAGATGGTGAATGCTGAATTCTAACTGCATTGGCAGTTACAGGAGATGAAGGCATCATGGGGGATTGAGGTGCATTATGACTCTAAAAAGATAGATTTATTTGAAACAGAATTAGTAAAAAATCATATTGTTCTTAAATAGAAAATACATGAATAATTAGGACCAGTGATTTTCAACCATTCTCCTCTCATGGCACACATAATTACTAAAATTATGTGGCACAACAAAAAAAATATTTTTTGCTTTGTCTGACAAAAAAAAGGTAAAATTCTGATTTATTTGCAAACTAGCCCGGCGTTGCCCATGCCAGTTGCTTTTGTGGGGATATTGGTTTGCGGAGTAAACCAAATGGAAGTTCGTAGCCTATTTGATAACAGCCATAATGTAGTTGTACGTGACAGTTTTTTTTGTGGAGGTCACATTGTTGGTGTAGTGGTTTGCTTCACAAACCAAAAAATATAAGTATTTGATTGAAAAATTATTTATTAAAAGAAAATCAAACGTATAAGGTATCTATCTGTTTCCGCAGATTTCAAATCCGTTGAAATTTTCAATCTGTCTTTAACGATCCCGATTTTACATAAAAGAACCAAACAATGTCAGCCAAAATGATTTTTATTTTCTTTGCTTTCTTTCGCTGAAATGGTAAGAGGGCAGGAAATGTAATATGTTTATTTTTGGAACATGAATGTTGGCGCGACGTCACATTCTCTTGCAAAAATTTAAATATATTCAATTTTAAAATGTTATTTATTTAAAGAAAATCATATTTTTACGTATCAACCTAATGTAAAACATATTTTTTTGAAAAATATTTTTGAAACAATTCATGTATGTGCTTTGTAATAAACAGTACTCAAAATTATTTATACAAGCATTCAAATTACAGGTATAATTTGAAATTTTTTTGAGAACACGATTTTCGTCAAAATTAAACATGTTAAACGACTAATAAATTTCTTAACCATTTCACTACCTAAAAAGCACACCAGTGCCTTTCTTGTGGCACGCAAGCATGCAATCGCACACTAGCAGGAAATTGCTGATTTAGACACACATCCCTCATAATACCAATACAGGAAAACTTTAACAACCATACAAAGCATGTATAACATCAAGATTTAAAGATTTAGTCTCAAACCTGCAACCCCCCTGTAGCAAATCTGCTACTCCTCCAACATACAATAAAATAGTTATGGAAGTAACAATTACTAAATAATTAATAAGCTTTACTTCTATAACTATTAAATGAAAAGCAAATTCTTAATTTTAATAAAAGTACATGTAAGCGTATTTCTTAATGTTAATAATTCTGTCCGTAAAATGTCAAGGAAAAAAATAAAACTTACAAACTGGAGGGGAGATTGAGAATTTTGAGGGGATGATTGCAGAGAGCTGACATTAGTATGCAGTGGACTTCTTGGAACAGCTTGTTGCTGTTGTTGTGGCATCTGCTGCTGCTGTCTCTTTTGTTGTTTTAATCGATAATCTTGCACAGCAATAGTGTTCTGCCTGAACTGCTTACGGACCTTCAAACATAATTGAATAAATTAGAAACGTTGCAGACTACAATAATAAAACATGGTTTAGCTCAATCTTTACTCAGAATAAAAGACAATATTATTACAGAACTACTTATAAACCTTCAAATATTCCTGAAAAATTAGAAATGTTGTAGACTGGGTGGTTACAGTCCAAACACATGTGAAATGGTGCATTAGCAGTATAATTTTTAAAAAATAGAAGCTAAATAAGTCTCCTTTTAAACTTTATTTTAGTAGCAATTTCAATTGTTCAGACACAAAATGAAAAGGCTTGAGGAAAAATGTGCTAATTACGCATGAAAAAAAATATTGCAGATTTAGTAAATAAATTGAAATTTAAAAACTTAATATTTTCTTAAGAAGGTTTTCATGACAATCTAGCAACCACAAATTCCAATGTTTTTCTTTCATGGTTGCCACAGCTTGACACCATAACTCGGTCATTTGAAAAAATTTGCTCTCTTAAGAAAAATATTTTCCCCATGTGTAATTAGTTTTAAAAAGGACTAAATTTCGTTAACAATCAATAAATTTTCAAGTCTCAAAAATTTCGAAAATAGTAGCTTTTGAGACACGAGTAGTTTTCATGATAATCTAGCAACCAGATTCCAATGATTTTCTTTTATATTTCAGACAGCTTGGCATCAAAATGTCAAAATTGGTGCCCCTTGGAAAATTTTAAAAGAAAAATATGAATATTTTTCTGTATATACATATTATTCAAAATAATCAGATTTTCATCACTGAATTATATTAGAAATCTAAGTTGTCTCATTAGAATCAGAAATAAAACAAACAATTGCGACACAAATAAAAATATAAGTATTCATAAAACCCGGTAATTATGTTTTAATTGGAAAAACAGGTTGTTATTTAAAAAGTAGTTCGTATTTTGATATACCTGATCCAGTTGTTTCTGTAGTACTGCTTGTTCCTGGGAGACTCTAGAAAGTTCAATTGCGTCAGTTTCCGTCAATTCGGATCCATTTTTGCGCAACTGCCGCTGTTTGGCATTCAAAGCTTTTTTGGCTTTCCGCAGCTTGATTACTTCCGTTTCAAAGTACTTTTGCCGGGTGCTCAGCAGCCCATGTTGCTGCATCAGATACTTTTCGTAATTGATCAACTTGAGTTTTTCGGGGTCGATGATGTTTTCGACTGGCAGGTTTTCAGGGGCAGCAGCGAAACTTGGATTGAAAGGACGAGCTGCAGCAAGAGTTCCTGAATTGCACAAAACAAAAACAGATAGTAACAGAAAATTACTACTTTTTATAACTTCAAAAAGCAATGTGGTTTTTTTTTAACCTTTACGTTGCATCAGGTAAACAATTGTTACCACTAAAATTTCATTTACACCAGCGGCATGGTATAGATCCGTGAACTGGATGTTCTACCCTTTTAAGTGACCACTGGCATCAATCACCATTTACGAGCTATGAGCGACTGATCTTTTAGAGGGTCCTTCTCGTTTAAGTTTGGTAATTTGGTAAGGGGGCCAGAAAGTGAGGCCAAAGAGCCGTTCCATGAGACGACTGACAAAAATCTAAGCGCTGCAGCGTAAAGGTTAAACACCTAATAACCACTCATGATTTTGCAGACCCACAAAAAAAGAAGTCCCCCTTAAGCGAAGTTTTGGCTACTAATAAATACATAAAACATTTCAAAACCATATTTCTTACCAGGTGATGTTGCAGGTTTCTGCGAAGTCCCAGCCTCAGGTAAAGCTCCCAGGGATCCCAGAACGGCAGAAACCGGAGCTTTGGTCTTCAGGTTTTGCATGAGGGTTAGCGGCCGTGAAGTTAACGGCAACGTTGATTCTTGGTTCTGCCACAACAGTGAATACGGTGGCGGTCCGAAGCTGTGCGAGGCAGAAGAGGATGGCACGACCACAGACGACACAGCTGCTTGTAGAGCCGGATCGTGAGACCCCAGCAGGCCAGGGCCACCCAGGCTGTCGTCAGGCGGCCCGGAGAAAACATCGTCTTTCAGCCGCTCGAAGTCGATGTCACTCAAAAGAGCGTCCCCGTGAGGAGATATCAGACCTTCCTGCGTCTGGCGTCTCTGTTCCCTCTTTTCCTGTTCAACGAGGTCCTCCAACAGAAGAGGTTGTTCCTGAAGCAAAAGAGGTTTGTTGCTTGGCACGGCAGAAGACAGCACATTTTGCTGTGTAATGGGGAGATCCTGGCGCAGATTCATGCTCAGGTGGATGGGGAACATCCCTTTGTTCTGCTGAGACAGTGTGCTTTGAGACGGATGAGCACCTCCACTCAGATTCTGCTTAAGGGCAGTCACCATCCTGTACGACGGAGGAGGAATCAGCTGCTCGGGGCGCGGAATTCCAGTCCTTGGAGAGGACAAGTTTGGGGAGTCTGTACTGAACGTAATGCTGTGTGCTTTCTGCATGTTGCAAGTGTCGGAAATGCCCTTTTCTATCTTGATGTCTATGCTGGGGGAATACGTTTGGGAAGAGAGACTGCAGCTGGAAAAAGCTTGCTTGGGTTCTTCTTTCACAATGCTAGTCACTTGCTCTATTGAAGAGCTGTCCAAATTTTTCGTTTTGAAGGAGTTTTCGAATGCAACATCAGATTCCAAATCCTTCTTATTGAAGTTGAGAAAGCTCTCTGGTAAGCTGGAGGCTTTCGACTGGTCTAGAGTGCTTTCAGGTTTGGGATCCTCAAGGCTCAGGCTTTTCTTATTGTCTGCTATTTCTTGAGATATTAGGTCTTTTTCCTGGGCTGCTTCGTCTTTCATATCATCATCCAACTCTTCATCTTTTACGACGTCCAAATCCAGATGCTCGTCCAGTATATTGGTTTTATCCCCAACACCAACAAGAGTCTTATCTAATTCAGGATCGGCATACTCCAAAATATTGAAATCGTTACCAAGTCCTAGGAGGAATAAATAAAGATAAAGGCATATGCAAACAAACTTTCACAACAGGAAAAGTCAATTTGACAGTGGCAAATGTTTGGTAGTAACATATAAGGATCACAATTTAAAAAAATTCTAAATTAAAAAAAATCATAGTTGCAATTTAAGCCAAAATGGAAGAAAGGCTGATTCTTAGATTAATACATTAAAGAATCTGCTAGAAAAATTTTAAAAACCTGCTAAATAGGATGCTATGAATAATCAAGTTTGGTGCATAAGTGTCTAGTTTTTAAGAATCAATGTGATGCAGCAAAATTAATATATTGAGAGTTCAATAAACAAATTTAACAGGTCTAAAAATCTAGTTGGCATCATTGCAAGCTTTTGTATAATATAAGATGGTTTGTTAAATTAATGAATATTATTTCACCTTATATAGTTACTTTAAAAATAATAACACAAAAAACATAATGGCCTATTTGGGTAAATTGGGTATTAGAGGGAATCTCAACCAGTGTGCCACAGGAAAGGCATAGGTGTGCCTTACAGAAGTGAAACCTTTAAAATTGCACAAGATTTATTTCGTCTCAATTATTCAGTTTTGAACTTTAGACAAGTGTCCAAAGTAAATTCAAGTACTAACAGTAATTTCTTTGAATTGGTAAGAGTTATTTACTGCTTATCCTCTATAGCTTTGTCCTTTTAGTATTTCTATTTAATGTGGATAGTAGGTGCTTTGTTGTACAGTTCGCTGGGATAGTACCACACATTCTTACAAATTGTAAGGATAGTAATTTCAATTCATTAAAATCTATTACAAAGGTTTAAAACTTTAACTTTATTTCTGTACATTTGAACATTTTAACTGCGAGAAAAAGATCTCTTATATAGTATAATGAAGCCTCAAACAAGGACTACCCTGTTTCATGGGATTAAGAACATAACAAAGGAATGTTTTTATATATTGTTCATAGTAAAGTTTTCATGAATGATACATCTTCAAGACACTCACCTAACAATTCATCATCATCAAATTCCAATTCGCCTACTTCACCAGCCAAAACGTCCAGATTGCATCCAGCAATGATAGCATCATCGTGTTCTTCTTGCTGACTTTCAAAATCGTTCAAGAGATCCCCAGTGGTGTTTTTACCCTTCTTACCAGATTCAGAGCAGACATCATTATCAAGATCAGATTGAGTGGAGGCCATGGGGTCATCTTGAGATAACTTTTCACCATCAGCCATACCAAAATCTTTGCCAGAGTTGATATGAGCATCAGCTTCTTCCATCTTTTCGTGAGATTGTTGGGGCGAGGAAGAAAAGTTCTTGTTTCCCCTCTCAATCTGAGCTGAAACATCAGCTATAACCTCACTGAGTTTCAAGGTCGTCCCTGGTGAACTGACATGATCTCGAGGATTAGGGTCACTAGCAAGCAATTTATCTGTGGAAAACAAGAAATGCACATGCATTAGATCTACCTGACGATATTCACCAAACAAGTTACAAATGAATCGATAACTAGCATAAATCGATAACATACATTCAATGATTTGTCTCCATAGCAACAAAAGAAACTATGATTTTATTTTTCTTAAAAAAACAAAACACTTCAGAGTATTTAAAGATTTGAATAGCAAAAAACTTTTTTTCTGGATATCTGAGCCAAAATAAATTGAAAATTTCTCTCGCTGACAGACAAGCATTTGCACTGTACATTTAATTTGCTATACTAACATTCTCACATTGAATTATGAATGCTTTATAAATACCACACCTAATTCAAATGTTGAATTTACCATAAAATATTACATGGCAAAAGTTTATTTTAATGTTCAGAATATTAAAAACTTATAAGCAGTACTACTTATAAGACCTCTATCATAAAAAAAATATACCGTTTTAAACCAATGTTGAATACCACTAGCCATCATAGGCTAAAATAATAATTAATACATCCTACCATATAAAAAGCAATACTTGCAACAACTCTGATCACTTTTTAATCCCCCTGTCATAGTTCAAGTTAAATAAAAAAAATTTAAATACTTTCACAGAAATTACTGGTATACAATAAACAAACAGTAAATCGTGACATAAGGAAATGAGTAAAGCAAGCGATTAATTTATGCAGAAATTTAGTGAAAACATGCATGTGATAGCATAATTAAGTCAACCAATAAGTATGTAATTTTCTATATTTGGCAACACCAGTAATATTTTTTAGTTCCATTTAAATCAATTATCAATGAGATGTAATTTTGAGTTATCAAGTTCCGTTTTCACTGAGTTTTTGTGAGATTACCGAGACCAAGATATATTTTTGAGTTGCGAGATTCATTGACTTGCTGGTCTGAGCATTTAAGAGTTATAAATATTCAAGAACCAAGAAGCATATCAAGGTATATTTCAATCAATACTCTTTTTGTATGACTCCTCTCCAATATAAAACAGTAAACATTACTTCCCAGATTGGAGATGCAGTTTAAATAATTTAACTCATGAGAGTAGTTAGGAATTTTTCAATTTTTGTTATGGAAACTATTATGTCAACTGTATTTTTCTTGTCTGGAAAAGTATAAGATAATTTATTATTCCAATAGGGTTGCATTATTTTTGTCGTTTCTACAAGTTTTTGGATATGGTTACAAAAATTCTTTTGTATGTATTTTCGATGTAACTTTTAAAGATATTTTGGAAAAACTTATACACTGAAGTGGATGAGAGGGAGCAGATTATTAGAGTATATTTTGGATGGTTATAAACAAAAACTAATACGAGGGTAAGTCAATAAGTAACTGCAATGTGCGTCTTTTTTGTTTTAGAATGTCTCTGCAGCTTTTTGTGCTTTCCAGATGCTAGGTGTCACCGTTGTCTTCACCTGTAGTAGGTTGCAGCGCTATCATATCAGGCCGCTTTGCGCTGTTGCGAAGTAAAGATGGCCGCGCCACTCTCTGTGTGCACCAAACAAAAACACCGTTCTGTAATCCGTTTTTTGTGGTCTGAAGGTGTACCAGGAGCGGAAATTCATAGAGGACTTTCAGCACAATACGGGAACAATGTTTTGCCACAGCGAAGTATTTACAAGTGGATTGAAGAGTTCAAAAGAGGTCGAACGAGCGTGAAGGATGCTGAAAGAGTAGGGCGTCCAGCTACAGCATCAACCGATGGCAATTTTGAACGAGTCCCCGCCTTTATTATGAATAACAGACGAGTGACTGTTGATGAAGTGGCAAACAATATGCAGATTAGTCTGCATATGACATCATGAATAGCAGGCGGAACTTTCACAAAGTCTGAAAGTTCCAAAACAAATCGATGAAGAGCCAAAGTGAAACCGTGTTAGAATCTGTCAGCACCTACTGTACTCTAGTACAAACGAAGGTGAAGCGTTTCTCAGGTGAACCATCACTGGAGATGAAACGTGGGATCATCACTTTCAACCAGAGACCAAACGGCAGAGCATGGAATGGAAGCACCCTGGATCTCCAGTCAAAAAGAAATTTAAGAGTCAACCATCTGCAGGAAAAATGATGCTCAGCAGTGTTTTGGGACTCACAAGGGCTAATCCTGGAAAATAACCTGGACATGGGGTCAAGAGTAAACAGTGAAATGTACAGTGATATGCTGGTAAACAAGTTGAAGCCTGTAATTGGTACGAAACGCAGAGGTCGATTGTCGGAAGGCATTCTTTTGTTGCATGACAATGCGTGTCAACATACCACCGCCACACCGCTCAAACTATTAAGACGCTGCGTTTCGAGGTGTCGGAGCATCCTGCATACAGTCCCGATCTCACCCCGTCAGATTATCATCTGTTTGGTCCACTTAAAGTTGCTTTAAGAGGCCGTCGATTCAGCTCTGATCAACAGGTGAAGGAAGTGGTGCATACATGGTTTGATGAGCAACAACAAATTTGTTGGAATCGGAAAGCTTGTACAACGGTTGACCAAGTGTATTGAAAAGCAAGGTGATTATGTTAAAAAAGGATCCCACTAAAAACTTTGTACTCTTGTTGTAATAAATAAAAAAATTTGATTGCAGATACTTATTGACTTACCCTTGTATGTAAATCAATCGTTATCAAGTATCACGTTTAGTCCCGCCCACTTCAGGCCATGATTGGTTACTATGTCATCTATCCCAATTTGAAATACATATATAGGATGGCAGTGTGTGACTATGCAATCCTCTCTTTTTTTCTAAAGCCTAGGGGTCAGATGAAATACACCTATTTGTATACTTTTATAAATACCATGTAATCTAGTTACTTTTTATAAATAAATGAGGATATATTTTATCTAATACTGGATCCTGCTTTTATTTCCCTCGTAACCCCAACAAACTTGAATAGCAAGTGATTTCTAAAGCCCATTGCATTCTCATCTCAATAGCCTTTACAGCTAGTCTAATGCATAAATCAAGACTCACTGTCATCAGCTACTGGTCGGTCCGATTCCGATTTCTTATTCTGCAAGAGATCTCTCAAATGCTGGTGCGAAGTCACTTTATTCTGGAACGGCATCGTCATTCGACTGTTCTGAAGGAAATGCTCCAGGTTCTGTTGCTCGAAAGCCTTCTCTCGGTTCAGTAGGGCCTCCCTTTCCGGATTGCTGGTCGCAGGAGTTTCCTTGTATTGGGACAACTGCTTCACAATGGTGGACGCTGGGAAGTTGGTTGCCTGGTGGAGGACGTACTGGTCGACCGGCGACATCGCCGGCTGCTGCAGGTGGGATTGCTTCGGACTCTCTGCCGGTACGGCCTGCAGGTTGGGAGTGACCGGAACCTGAGTTTGGGCCTTCGCGAGACCGGCAGGAGCCTGGGCGTCCAAAACATTGGCAGGACTACTCGTCGAGCTCGGTTCGAACAAGTTGGTGGGTCCCACCAATTTGCTGCGAGCCGGGGTGGGCTGCGAGTGCGTGTCGAGCGACGCCAGGAGCTGAGATTGGGGTGAAGCAGACATCTGAAAGAACGACTCGGAACTATGAGGCCTGGGAGTCGAGGGTGGAGTATTCACTGCTTCTTTTTGAACAGTAGGTGTGGCAACCCTAGTCACTTCAATCCTATTTACGAGCATGGCAGTCCGTGAATTGACATGAGGAGAAAACGTCTGTTTTTGCGATGCGCTGGCAGAAGGTGCTGTCAGTGGGGATGGAGTGGACTGGTAGAGCTCTGTTTTGAGGTTCGCAGATGGGGATACCGCTGCATCGGGAATAGGCAGAGGAGAGCTCACTGGGCTGCGAACTTTCGATACCAGTAAATGCGCGTTCGTGACCCGTTCTTGCAAGGATTTCTGCAATGCATGTTGATTTTCGATGCTCAATTTATTACCCTGGAAATAAAAATATTTTAGGGCAAAAATAATACTGCTTAGAACATAAAAAGAACTGAAGTACATCATAAAGCCAAAAACTGAACACAAAATTACAATTTCAAACATTAAAATTCAGCAATACAAAAACTATGCGAGACCCTAACTACATTCTATCTATGTCAGTCACTTAAGTATCAAAGTATTCAGGTATAGCCTCAGTTCCATCAATTCACGTCACAAAATCAAGCTTTGACATGATACTCATCGAGTGCAAGCTTGTTCCACAGACTTTAAAATAAGTCCCAAGTCCAGCTTTACTAGCATAAGTGAAAACTCAAGATTGTACGAAATTTGTTACCTAATGTGAACCTTTAAATGATCTGTAATTCATAACATAATTTAAATGTGCATGTCATATCTCATACAATTTCATTTCTACCACCCACATATAATGGGGAAGCAAAGTGCCCAGTGATATGTGGAGTAAAAAATAAATCATCAAAGATTCAAAAAGTTAAGAACATTTATTAATTAAAAGCTGTAAAACTATTTAAAGGAAAGAAACAAAGATTGAAAAACCATAGGTGCATCTCTTACAAAAGCATAACAAAAATTGTAAACTGAAAGAAAGGAACTTTCATTTTTATACTTCTTGCACATCTAAAAAATAGCATAAATCGCTTAATAGAATGATTGCCATAAACAAAATAATAATACTCTATAAGTAGATGATTGGCCATATTATGACCACACCCATTTATAGTAGTGATGTCATAGTGTGGCCAATCACAAAAGCATGACAATTCAACTTGTTTGTTTGTTTACATAATCATAACCATAGAAGAAGGAGGTGCAAACATGTGAAGATGGATTCTAATAAACAGGTTATTTGTAGCAATTTTTTATGAGGCTACATATATGCTAAATTTTATTGAAACTGGAAAAGAGGTTGGAAATGATACTTTGGTGTAGGTACGAAATATAATGAACATGTCCCTTTTAAATGAATTGAATGTGTAACATAAATGATTTTATAACTAATTAAAAATAACATTGAATGTTTGGTGTTGTACAGCTTAACAGATCTTCCGAGTACATATTTAGCAGTTTAGCACATATTGGTAGCAAGATTTATTGATCCCCAAGATTACATGCAACATAATTTACATTCAGAAAAACAACTTTGATGATTACTCGACTCAATCAATGTAAAACTGAGAATCTGCATCAGTAAAATATCTGACATTACCTCATTTAATAAAAAATCCTATGAAGTAACTTTGTGAGCATCATTCACATAGATAAACAATCAATGATATTGAACCATACCTGCAATAAATTTTCTGTCGTATTCAAGTCTATGGCAGATGATGACCATCTTTTCTCGAAGATTTTGGCTTTATTAGAGCCCAATACGCTTTCCTCAGATGTTGGTGTATTTGGTATCTGAGGGATTTCAGAAAGAGATTTTGATTGAAAGAGTTTGATATTTTTGTCAAGACCAGATGCAGCCAGATTGCTTTCCACAATTTCTGTTTGAGCTTGAGCTTTTAAAGCAGCTGTAAAACATTTTTCAGGGGTTAAAAAATCAATTTCATCAAAATCTTACAAAAAGGCAGTTCTTAAAGCATATAATAAACAGATTGAAATAGCATGAAATGTGACAAACACTTTGCCACAAATGTATACAGTGAAACCCTGATTTCCCGCATATAACGTCCTTTTTCAATGGTCCCAAATAATTTCCTATACTTTCAATATCGAAAAAACCCATATTTAACGTAATCACTTCAAAATATTTCCCAGAGTTCATACAGAATTTTGAATACTAAAATTATTGAGATCTTTCGAAATTTTTAACGAGTCATAGAAGGTTAATACGCACATTTTCAAGTGCGAAAAATAAAATTGTTTAAGAATTAGTTCCACTTAATACTATATTACTAATACCAATAAAATTATACTTCAATATTTCAACTCAACACAAGTTCATTTCCCCCTTGCTGCTGTTTTATCTAGGATGCTACTGTAAACAGTTCTTATACAGTGAAATCTCAGTATGACATTTCTCGGTTTAAAGTACATATTTCTCTCAAATACCAGCTAAAACTCACAATTATAGAAATCCATGCATACTTGTTTTCAATATTAAGTGACCGCTGGGGTCACCATTTACAAGCTGTCAGTGTCTTACCTCCTAGACGGTTTCCTCCTTTTGTTCGACCCTGTTGACCGGTGAAATCTCTCGCCCCAAACGATAAGCCACACAATACTATGAAAGGAAAGCGTCAGCAGTAAATGCCACTCAAGGTTCTATTGCTCAAGTTTGGTAATTAGGTAAGAGGGGTCAGACACGCAGGTGGCCTTGCTTCTCTTCAAGTTCACCTTACTGATGATAGCATTTTCTCGTGGGAAAATTTCCAGAGCTCGCTGCCAATACCTTGTGTGCAACGTAAAGTATCGTTTTACACAGTTGAAACGGTACATTTTTGAATCTTTTAATCCATTCCTGTGGTGGAACGCAGCGCGCATTTCGAAATTCAAAAATATATATATAAGGAGTTTTAAGAGTGCTTTAAAACAAAAGTCCATTTTAAGAAGTTCTTAAGGAGCGTGCAAACCCTGTTTCTTACATTTAAAGTTTTTTCAGCAAGCGATTTTCAGAATAGTCGGATACTACCAAGCCAGCGCAGCATTGTTCATGACCATACTGATACTAAAACATTAAAAAGAAGGGGGGGAAAATTTTTTAAGAATGTGTCCCAGCTCCACCCTACATGACACAGGCACGCCGCAAATTCTCACTACCTGAGGTTTCAATCTGGTGTAAAATTTCCCGCAGATTTCAAATCTGTACTATCTTTTACTCTATCTTTAATGATAGCGAAGATAGAAAACCAGAAATAGTCCTTTTTGTGTTCGTAATGAATATCTTCATCAAATGCGTCAATTACAAATTAGATAAACTAAAAATCAAAAACTAATATCTGTGAAAAATGATGTTAATGATTTAGCTAGTAAAAGCAAAACGCAAACCAAAATAAAAAAATTTTTTTTATTTTTTTTTAAGAATAAAAATGTAAAGGAAGAAATAGAAGGTGCGTTACTTAAATAAGCCTTTATTACATGCTCTATGTTTTGTTCTACTCTGACCCTGATTTAACATTATCCCGAATGTAAAGTTATTTATTTCCGGTCTCTTGAAACACGTTAAATCATGGTTTCACTGTATAAGCAATTAAGAAATGTTAGTGCAGATGTTATTTAGTCTTTAAATACATGTTTTTTTTTACTTGTGATTCAATTAAGTGCAAAAATAAAACAAAATAGTATTGAGTACTTCTAGCACATTTAATTTTCAATATGAAATTGTTACCTTCAACTACTCGTTGCTGATGTATCAATCTTTGTTGAACAGCTTGCTGTTGTGCTCTAACAGCTTGAGCCTTCCACTTATCTTGATCAGCTTCAAGAGCCTTGGATTCCCTCTGAGATCGATCAGAATCCTACGAAACAATTGGCAACAATGTAACAAAATTACAATAGAGTAAAAAGTCAACATTTTATGGAAAAGTAACATTTTATTTTTCATTTAATTATTAGGAAAATTAAATTATTCCTTATAATAACTGGAAAAGATGTATGCTTACAGTACTACTGGATCGTTGAGTTCGGGATGCTGCTCTATTTTCTCGAGCCCTTTGCTACAAAAATACAATAAGATAAGGTATCAATCGCAAAAAGCAGATTTTGTATAACTACAACAAGATATGCAAATTATTATGCTTATACATAAAATTTAAATATACACAACTAGAATACTATAATGCTTGGCTTTTGTGTTTTATTGATGCTTAAAAAATATTGCTCAACAAACAGCAGGAGAAATAAACCTCTCTGAATTTGCACTTTATTTTGATATAGGATTTCAAAGGAAAAAGATTTTTTTGGTACTGATATTATCAAACTCTTACCACTGGTTCTAAACATTAATGTACTCAATTGCTATTCTTTTTTAGTATGTCTACAAAATCATATTGAATGTTGTAGATATACAAATGAAAAATTAAGTCACAATTTATAGCAAAAATTGAAAACCTTCAACACTAAAACTAATCAAGATTTAATAACTTCGTCAATGCAAAAATTGTCTTGTCAAAAATAAAATTATCAACAATTTGATTTATATATCGAACATATTTAAATTTATATTTTTCCTTTACTTACTACTGTCCTGGTGGTTTTATTAAAAACAAAACATTATCAAAATATGATTTCAAACAATTCCTAAAATTCAAACAGAATAAAATTTTTTTGGATTATTAGGATGGTTTTATGTACAAAATGAATTGAACTTTTCTATTTCCTAAGACAAAAAAAAAAACATTTTTATTGGCTTTATTTGTGATGACAAACAAGTTCTGATTGGTTAAAGGAAAACTATTTGATTGTTTTTTAATTTTCCCCGTTCTTTCATAAATAATTGTATTTTGAGATTGAGAAACTTTTTTTCTGAAGATACCATCTATCCTGCTTTAAGTGTGATATAATTTTTTTGTACAATAATTTGTTACATTAGTTTCAATTGTTTAACAATACACTGAAGACTTCAAAATGTGTTTAGAATACCATTTTATTAATTTGTTAAAAGAAACACTATCTGATTTTCAATTTTCCCAGTTCCTTCATAAATAATTTTATTTCTAGAATGAGAAACTATTTTCTAAAGATAACATCTCTCCTGCTTTAGTGCAATATTATTTTACTGTCTCATAATTCTTTAAAAATTTTGTTAAATCGGCTGAATCAATTTGTTAAATGATATTCTAGCACAATTTATCATCTTTCACTTACCAAATATGGTTGTCTTTTTTCACTTGGCAAACTACGCCAAATTTTGGCTATCTGTTTCACTCGGTCAGTCCAAACTGGAAAGAACATACTTTTAGTATCTACACAAGTATTAACACTGTTTCTGTATTCATAAACATGTCGTAAGTATTATAGCTATAAAAAATTTCTATATTGAATTAAATATTGAAAGGCATATTTTTCTATTAAGAAAAAAAAAATTGGAATAATGTTAACCATATAGAAAATTTAGTTTCATTAATGTAAATCTCATGTTTAAGCAGAATTAATAAAATAGATTAATATATTATTCTATTATTATTATTGTTTCTGCATCAAAAATATATTAAGTACAACAAAACTTCTTCATTTTATTTATTTAATTATATATATATATATATATATATATATATATATCTAATTGCATAACTTTCTATAAAAAATAATATTTTCATCTAAAACTACAAATTCTCAAACTGCAAAACATGCAACACTTTAGTTGTATCTTTAATTAAACAGCCTGCTAATGCTATACAAAAGTATCACAATAAAAGAAAACTACGAACCAGGAAATTCTATTTTCAAATGAGGGAGATTGATGTTAGCATACAAAACAGGCGATATTGTGGATAACAAACCAAGGCGTTCATCTGATTCCCATTTCAAAATATTCTTCTGCATCTGTGATTGATCGCCATCAGAATCTGGCCATGAACTGTTTGAATCAGCATGCTGCAAATTTTGCCTGCGTGAAAAAATTCATATTTAAGGATTTTTTATCATGATTTTCAGGCAAACCATATTTGATTCAGAAATTTGAAATTTCTTCATAAAATACTTTCATATGGAACCTTAAACTCAGAAAGTTTACAGGCACTAAATATAGCATGAATCAATGGATAGCCTCAATTCACGTAGCCATACCAACGAAATCCTACAACTATTGTCTTAAAATCTTGCAATTAGTCTTATGATCACACAGTGATTCCTATATCTTGTAAAAACATATAACATATTATAATTAACTAATTAATAGACCAGATTGATAAGTATGTATATTGAAATATTTCCTAAGTATGTTTCACTGTTTATTGAAACAATAGCATTGGGATAAGCAACCAAATAAAAAATGATAAAATACTATCCACTAAAAAAAGCTCCTGACATATAAAAGTAACATATTTGCCACTCCTTTCATTTTCACTGCATTACAGAGTAAAATTAAACTCGGGGCAGAAAACAGGTAAAACATAAATTAGGATACTCACACCACTTTTTTAAACTGCAAATTTTTTTTCAAATCGCAAGATTGATAAAATGTATGTGTAATTATTAATTTATATTCATTTTTAACAATTCTATGAGTACACAAATGTGCAAATTTATGATAAACATGTTAAGGTTATTAATATTAATCTGTTTCTCTTTTTAATTAGGAGCTCAGATACCTGTTTCAAACAATTATCCTAAACAGATTTGGGTACCCAGAAAGTGTAGATAAAAGCTTGTTTAACTAGAATAGTTTGAAATGTTCCAAAGCAGTTATTTGGCTATTTTGGAACAATCTGTCAGCAATGAAGTAGCAGTCATACTGTCCACATTGAGCAATTTAATGAGTTCAAGCAAATGCATTCTGTTGATTCAGAGCAGATTCAAATTAACGATGAGAAAATTTTGCTGATATATTAAGACTTTAGTACATACCTTCCCCCAAATAATAATTAAGTATCAACACCTTTTAGTAAATATACAAAACCAGTTTCACATTTTGCTGATCAATTTAACTAAATTTAAAAATTTGAATAAAATGTGGCTACCAACAATTTGCAAATCTTAAAAGTATAACTTTAGTTTATCAGAAACTATGGAAGCCTGTTATCTAGGTATGATAAAAAGGCATCCTCTGAGAAATCTTTCTGAAAGATCACAGCTTTAAGATAAACTGCGAAAAGTTATCTTTAGACCTGCTGAAGATTTTCCTTCCTGCAAACTCCAAGTAAAGGGTAACAGGACAAAGAAGTTGCACAAAAATAGTAGTTGAAACAATTTTGTATTTATCTCACTGAAATATCATAAAAGGACATGTCTAGTAATACTTACAATAAACTAGGGTGTAAGGTAGGTTGGTTCACTCCTTGACTCACACTCTGCTGAAGAACATATGAAGCTGAGTTTTTTGGCACTAAAGAAGCAGAGTTCCCAGATTGGTACACAGAGAGTGAACTATCTACATTATATTTTAAACCTGTAAAGCAATAGGCAGCAAACTAGTTTAGTAACCATTAAAACATTCACTCATCACAAGAAAAGAAGTTTTTATTTCTTTGTTCAAAGATTAGACTCCAAAACTGTAACCTAAAATTACAATCAGTTTCACGAGGCATATAACACGTAGTGTGCATTCAAAGTACTTGGAATTAAACACATCACTAAAAATAAATGCAACAGTATAAAATCATAAAATAAAAACATCAAAGCTTAAAATGAATCATGAAATCAATGCAGCTTAAATAAATTACTAAAAATAAAAAGAACATACTCAACAAATTCTTAATTAGGTGAAACATAAAATAAAAACTATAACTAAACTCAAATAGATAAAATTGGAAAACCAGCTGTTTTTGTGTAAAATAATAAGCCAAAGATATACACTACCCTGCAATAATGGACAGGACGCCATAGGATTTCCATAAAATCCGACTACTTGTTTTGGGGTGTTTTTCGTGGTATGGCCTGGGACCTTTGTATGTTGTTTCTGGTCAATTCAACACCGATGCCTACATGAACATTTTGGACAGTCAGGTTCTCCCTACACTCTGGCAATTCTATGGAATAGACGAATGTTACTTCCAGGACGACAACATTCCATGTCATGTTGCAGCCTCTGTCGAGCAGTGGTATCAAGATATGGATGTAAAACGTCTTCCCTGGCCTGCTCAGAGTCCCGACCTAAACCCCATAGAACATTTGTGGGACGCGTTAGAGCGACGTTTACGGACCAGGGAACCACGTCCGAAATCGACAGCTGGGCTGGCTATATTCTTGTAGCAGGAATAGACACAAATACCCATAGCTGTGTATCGATACCTTGTTGAAAGTATGCCCAGAAGGGTTGCTAGTGTAATTGCAACACTAGGGGATCATCCCCTTATTAAAGCATGTATTTTTTCCCTTGTACCATCACATCTTGCTGTCCGGTCCATTATTGTAGGGTAGTGTATATAAATCAAAGCATATAATATAAGAAATATCTAAATAATATATATTAATGCACTTACAATCTGGACCCTCATTTGAAACTTTTGGATCTCGCGATACACCTTGAAAAACGTCTTCAATGTCATTAATAATTTGCTGAAGCCCTACAACACATGTCAAACTTTAGCTTAGAAAGTTACACTACAGGCAACTTTGCAAGGCTTGACCCGTTGACTAGGATGCCAAAGCAAGTAAACAATTTTTAATACATGATTAAAGACACCAAAGAGGTGTAATGGTTAGACAACAGACACAGGAAAGCAGTTTCTACAGCACCTACATTCAAAGACTAATGCTAAAAATCAAAACAAAAAGTGGAAAACACCAAAAGACGACAGAGAAAAGCGGATGGAAGCTTTGGCTACCGGTCTTTGGAAGAACGAAATCAAGTTCCTCTTTCGAAGTGACGAAAGAAATGCTTTGGCTATAGAACAACAATTGACAAAGAAACAGTTTGTAGTCACACAAACCAGTGAGATTTGACAAACGCAGATGCAAGCAAGACGGGAATGACACAATCCAAAACTAAGTTACGAAAGCAGGACTACTAGCGCACATGAGCTTTTAAATTCTGCGATAACTTAACTCCAAAGTTAAGTTTCTAATTATTTTAGTCAAAGGACAAAACATTAACTGTGTTTCACTGGTGCTAGAATTTCCAACAATTCTATACCTGTAGAAAAGCAGCTGGCAATAACTTTTAAGATTAGAACAATGAAGGATCTATAACACTTGCATGACAGAAAAATTCTTATAAAAGGATCAGAAAATTTAAAAACTTGAGAAAATCAGACTAAACACTAAATATACAAGAAAAATATACCTAAATTATCTAGACACTGACAAATTATCTTTTTTCATTATAAGAATTATCTGATAT
Organism: Metellina segmentata; assembly: GCA_947359465.1. Taxonomy (NCBI): domain Eukaryota; kingdom Metazoa; phylum Arthropoda; class Arachnida; order Araneae; family Tetragnathidae; genus Metellina; species Metellina segmentata. The sequence goes on along the minus strand of OX375882.1, from coordinate 86,058,318 downwards.
ACAGGTAGGTATTTTAATTAATGTTGCACTGGAGCAACACAATGGGCTATTGGCGACGGTCAGGGTTCAAACCTGAGGGGAAAGATTCAAGGAGAACACCATGTAATTTTGAACCACAGTCAAATGACAAGGTAACTTATTATATACAGGTGGCAGACAAAATATTATGAACACAGGCTGCAATCCATCCTTGCAGTGCAGCCAAACCACCTAGCAAAGAAGTCTGCCAACTAGTGGCCATCCATGAAAGCGAAAGTATTGGTGTATCAGCACTAGTCCTACAGGTCATATGCGAATATTCTCTGCTAACGGACAAACCTGTGACTTCCAATGAGACATGATCAATGGTATGCCCGTCATTGGAGCCAGTGATGAAAACAGTCAACCCTGTGGGTGTTGCAAGGTGTCCTAAGTCAACTGTTATGACAGCCTTCACAAAACATGGCAAGACATCATTTTTGAAACAGAACAGTGAGTCAAAGTCAAAGCTCACTGACAAAGGATAGACAGGTGTTGAAGCTGATAGTGCCTGAAACGCAAGATAATGGTATCCCATATACACGAGATGAATACACTCATCTCCAATACTCTATCAACCAAAACTATCGAACAGAAACTGCATGCTGTATACATTCATAGTAGAGCAGCTATTCCAATATTAACAACGCATAATGCTTTGATGCAACAACAATTGTGGCGAGAGAACAGACCAGACACAAAAGGAAGATAGGTCTTATGGTCTGACGAATCTGCATTTACATTATTTTAGACCACTGGACATTTTAAAAGTATGGAAAACACCTGCAAGCTTTTCTAGTTGACTGATTCCTTCCTACTGTTAAGCATGGAGGGGCCTGTGATGGTGTGAGGTGCAACACCTTAGCATGGTTTGAGACTTATAGTAATGCATGGGAAGTTCAAAGTTCGATAAATTGTTCATTCCAATGGTTCATATTTCAATTCCAACTCTACAAATTGCTTCTACAGCACTTTTTTGACACTCAGATGAAGCCTGGTCCTAAAGAAAATTTTGTAGTCGGGAATGCAATAACCAAATGTAGAGTTAAATGTTGTGAAATTAACAACAATTTCTCGCTCTTTACCTGGGGTAAACAAACAGAATTTATTGGTGTTGAGATCAACGACATGTATTGTATACAACATTTGCAAAGCTTTATTGGCTAAACAATGTTTTTCAAATGTAGCTAAGGGTCAACCTGGTTCATTATCATATCGTGAAAGAATCTATCAAAATTATTATTTCAGAATTTATTTTTTATAGAATTTAGCTATCAAAAGATGCATAAAATTGGTGACCAAGGCATAAATGTGTCCTTGAATCAGAAATATATGACAGTTTAGTCTGTACAAAGATGAAACCATTAAAAATTTTGATTATAAAAAACAGTAAAAGTAGCTTAATTATAATTTGTTTTACATTCAGTATTTAGCCTTGTACAAGGTTGTAGTTTAAACAATTTGATTTTCTAAACTTTGTTAGCATATTTTATTTAATGTTAAACTCAAAGGTCCCTTGAAAATAATCGACACTTGTCCACACCAAGTCGATACCAACTGTAATTCTGGGCAAATGTGAGCCAACCTCCGACTTACAAAGATTTTGTGCCATATCATAGGTGTTCAGATTCTGTCCACAACCTGCATTTTAAAATTTTCTCCTATTTATATTTCACATCATACGATTTTTAGTAACACATATTTGAATCTTATTTCATTGATTAATCACACAAAGATGTGTTTCTTACCAGACACTTCACTTAAGCCAGAAGCAGAAGACAAATGCTCTTCTTTGATGCTTTCAATTTCTGATTTAATAAGACTTTTATCTACAAAAAAAAAGGAATTATTAAAATATAGTGGTTGCAATAAGTAATGATTTAAGCCAAATAACGTGCCAATTCAAATTTGAGTTCATGACAGTTTCATTAAGTTTACACAATTAAACTTTATTTCATTTATCATAAGAAAATTTAATTTATCTGGGGTGTTCCTAAACATTTTACAAAGAAAGACAATAAAGTATTCAAATTTTAAAATATAACAAATAAAATTACATGTCAGGTTGGTGTTGCTCAAATTTTTGGTCCCGATCCCACCAGCTGACACGAAATCTTTAACATCCTGGAAGAAAATAGAATCAGTTTAGATTTCAAAATGGAACTATTTCAATGAAAACGACACAGACCTATAATAAAACCCCAATACATCATCACTCAAATACCAAAATATTACGATGACTTAGGCAGAGTAACCACAGAATGTACTCAATCTGCATTACTGTAAAAAATTTTATACTGATTACAGAATCTTTAACAATAACATGAATTAATATAAGCACTAAAAAATTACATAGTAAAAATGTTAACGCTCATTTCTTAGCTTTCATTGAACCTTCTTTAACCTTTAATACTAAACACCAGTACTTATCAAATTTTGACTGAAATGAACACTTGTCAGTGCAATTAACTTTCTCCTTATTGCTTCATTGCCATCTGAAGGAGTTGACGAGACTGAAGAAAACTGACAATTAATCAGGAGCGATGAGTTATCAAGGTTTTACTGTAAGTGCAAATAACAATTTACGCTTATGTTTTCTAATTTTAATGTAACAAAACTGTTCTAGTACAAATATTATGTGCGAGTGCGCATCACAGTTACAAATATTGGACTAAATTCTCTAAAGGAAACGGAAATCAAAAAGCTTCATCACATTTTAAAAATATGAAAAACGTAAATTATACACTATCTACCAATAAGTATTTGGACACCTGTGATAGAAAATAATACAAAATTAATTCACATTCAATAGTTGGTAGAGCCTCCACGAGAGGCAATTACAGCCTCAACCCTCTGGGGCATGCTTTCCACAAGTCTTTGTATGATGGCTAGTGGTATTTTCTACCACTTGGCTTGGAGAAGACATGCAAGTTCCTTCGCCGATTTTGGACTGTTGTTGCACTCCTTAATTCTGTGATCTAACTCGTCCTAGAGTTTCTCGATAGGGTTCAGGTCAGTCCAATTCCGTTAACCCCATTGTCACCATACCAATCCATGGTGGACCTCGCAACATGACAGCTGCCGTTGTCGTCCTAGAAGTAATATGGGAACAACCCATAAAACTCCCACAACGTAGGAAGCACACTTCAAAATAGTGCAGTAGGCCTCGGCTTTGAGCTAACCATGAATTTGGACCAAGGATCCCAGTCCATACCAGGAGAAAACGTCCTCAGATCACAATTCCACCTCCTCCTAACTTTGCTGTTAATACATTCTGGCAGGAGGTGTTCTCCAGGCAGACGCCAGACCCAGCCATCCAAATGGTGGAGGGTGAACCTTGATTCCTCGCTCCAGAGAACCCCTTTCCACTGATCTACGGTCCACTTTCAACGTGCTTTGCACCACATTAACCGAGCAGCGCGGTTGGACTTTGTGATCAAAGGCTTATGGACGTCAGCACGACCATGAAAACCAAGCAGATGTGCTTCCTTACGGATGGTATTAATGGAAACAACACTACCGTATGCCTGCTGAAACTCCTGGAATATGTGAGCCATCGGTTGGGTGCGGTTCTTCCGAATTTCTCTGGACAGCACCCGTCGGTCTCTATCTCTCAGTTTCGTGGGTCTGCCAAACTCGGGGCACAGTCCGACAATCACAGCTCACCTTCCACTTTTGAACCACATAGGCCACTGTCCATTTGGGGTAATTCAACTCGCTAGATATGTCCCTTAAGGATCGGTCATTTCTGTGATACCCGACGATCAAACCTCTCTCGAAATCAGATAACTTCACTTTGCGGCATCTTGCATGCGACTAATGCCAATGTTTGTTTCCTACGAGATATTTAATGGCGGAGGACGTGACGTGTTATCAGGACCGCAGATACAGTCATTTGCATGGGTGCCCAAATACTTATTGGTATTGGTAGATAGTGTATAAAGACAATACCTGAGTCTTTGCCTCAACAGCTGGGCTTGCACTTGCTTGAAAGGGTTGTGGAATGCTCTTTAAGTGTTCTTCAGGCAATTTATTTTGACTGCTACTGACCTCTGATGAAGTCTCCTGAGGATCTTGAATTTGAGCAACCCTGCCCATCTTTTTACATGATACTAGAAGATCCTTACCAAAGAAGGCATCCTGCAAAACAAATACCACTGTGTGAGTAACAATCTATCAACCCAGTGGAACTCGTATTTCTTTCCTGTACACTAGCACTGATATATTTACTTCATATAATAACATATTTTCTTTTCTAAAACTATTTCAGATGTTATTTGAAATAATTATTTCTGTTATGCGATTTTAATACTTTATTTTAAATAGCTTAAAGTAAAGTTTGTTAGTAAATACAGTACAAAGTCCCAAATCTGGTATCCTCCGGACCTTGGTCATTCCGTATTTCGGAATGTTTGCCATTTTTTTTGTCAAAAAACCCCTTAATTTAACCCTAAATGGCGCAAATTTTGCGATTACAGTAGTAAAATAGCAGATAAAAAACAGGAATAATTTTTTTTAATGAAAAAACCTTTTAAATACAATGCAACAAATTTTACTTGCGAATCTTCTCATTTTTCTGTGTGGTACTGAAATCATGTCTGTTATTTTGCTTTGTTTCATCAATTGGGTCCAGGTTTAACTCCTTGTTCTTTAAAAATTGTCGGAAAGATGTAAAAAAGTGAGAAAAACTAAAAAACACTGGCTAACGAAGCGTCCAGATTCGGGACTTTGTACTGTAGCTTGTATGCCAGCTATCCTGTAATATGTTACAGCCTGAGTCGAGAATAGAGAGTATGTAATTTTTTTGCAATACAAAGTGCAAAATTTCTAATTTTAAAGCCACCACAGGAGGCTGTTCTGCATAATTTCCATTTGATAAGTACAATATTTATGTATCTAGTATGGTTTTGTCCCTAGTTTAGAGGGTTCTTAGTCATATACGGCCAAAACGCACATATAACCAAGGAATCGCTTTAGTTTTACATCAGTAGTGGCATTCACCAATGGTGTATGCATTTTAAAAGTTTTTTTAATGAAACTATCAAAGAAACCTCAGATTACTGCCTCCTTGTTAGTTTCCCGTCTTTTCGGCCTATCGTAAACGTCATCGAATCTCGTATATTTTAAATAGAACAAAAGCATATTCTGAGACATGGAGATGTAGAAAAAATCTAGTCCAAGTCAAAAATCCATACACTCGCACAGTGTATAGAATCAAATGTATTGGAGGAAAAGAGATAAAGAATAAAGAACACAAAGCCTAGCTCAGGAAACTGTCTCTTGCAAACAAAGTTGGTTGTTTGTGGGTTTCATGGTGCAAGGGCCATACTCGACAAAGCTGAGACAAACAGAGGACAGATAATTAATCCTCAAGAGAAGCTAATAACAGAGTAGCAGAAAGCTTTACAGTGGGAGACGACCCCAAACAGGAACAACAACGAGGGAGGAAAAAAGCAAAGAGAAGGGTAGGTGTGGGTAAAAAAATGAAAGGGAGGACAGATCACCTGGGTACCTTGAGGTTGTGATGCCCTTACCCACCTAAAGATGTACCCCTGAGGGCTCTTGACAAACAAAGAGTCAGGAGATTTAAACCACTTGGTTATCAAAGGTAAACTTCCTAAACTCAGCTACCGATTAGATAAGTTTTCTTCCATGAATAGGTAGGTATTTTAATTTATCTAGTACTGGAGCACACAACTGGCTATTGCTGACTCCCTGAATAGAATTTCAGGAAGAATTCATTTTAGAATCTAAAATGAATCTGAATGAATGAAATAGAATTAATCAAAAAATTTAGATCAATAGCAGGGTGGCAACAAACTCCTCGAAAAAAAAGTTATCTGATATTTCTCCCGATAGTGTCAAAAAATTTTTTCCTGATTTTACAATTCCCTTAAAAAAATGTAGTGACCCGTGATTGGTATCAATACACAGTATCCACACATCATTTTTAAATATTTAGGGTCAGATGGAGGAAAGGATAATTCTCCATAAATATTTTTTATTTTTCTCTTCAGATACTTTAATTGTTATTCTAAGATTTGTAACCCTTAAAGGAACTCTTACAATAGCAATTGAAAAAACTGGAGAAAAAATGCAAAATATTTTGATTATGAACTTATTACAGCTGGCTCTACATTATCATACTCATACATCAAAATCAAATATACATAAGAAAATTCAACAAAAATATTAATTTAATGCACAAAAAAAAACATTATTAGTTACACATATTTCAAATTGTATACCACAAGTTGTATTGCCGGCTTCACGGTGACAAGACACTGTGGCCGCAAACAAAACAGCAGCGGCTGTTTTCCAAAATTACGACGCCATTGTTCTTTATTCTAATTACAATTTTGTCAAATATGATTACTTGTAATCGCAGAAGTACTCGTAATCGTGCATTTCTAAATAGGAGAAATGATAATAGTTCCCATTTGTTATCAAAATTTCCATGATTTTTTGTGAAATTTGGAAAATTTCCCTAATTTTTTCAGAATTAAAAAGTTCCCGGTTTTCTAGGTTCTGTCACCACCCTGAATAGGATTTTTAGCCACCCCACTCAAGTACTACTGTGTTAAAATCTATGATTACAACATTGTCTTTCCAGATAACTTATTCACAAATCATACAACATGCAGTAGTAATAATAGAGTAAAATAGGACCTAGTGAAGCAATTTACGAGTAAGATTACCCTTAGATAACTTGGGAAACTCTCATCTAAATGGGTTTTCTTCTTCGGCTTTCGTTTCGGCTTCTTTTTTATTTTATCTGAACTACTTAAATCGCCATTATCTGCAATGATCGATGTTTCACTGGCTTGCGGGAATGATGGCTCAGATGATGGTTGTGGTGTAGGAGTGTCAACTGCAAAATAAATCATTGATTACATAAAAATATGTTGCTTTCAAACATAACCAAGTCGTCAAGGAAAAATTAATTTAGTTTGTGGTTTAGAATCCTAAACAATACAGCAAATATTGCCTTTTTAAAAGTGCTTTTTTATAACTATATAGGTGGAATAGAAAACAACAATTTATATAAATTAATGTTAGAGACAATAAATAAATTTGCAATTTTTTAAAGATATTTTTAAAAAGATGAGAAAAATAATTTGAACCTTAAAAGCTCCAAAATCAAATTTATACTATTTGATAATTAACTTCTCAATTTGATACTTGAATCTTAATAAAGGTACGAAGGTTTGTTTCATGAGCACATATGTGAAATAAATATTTCGCAAACACATGGAAGAAATTTAAATTACTTAAGTTTAAAAAATTTCTCAAGTTCATTAGAAAATTTTAACAATGTACCTTGTTCCCCACTTGATTCTTTTGTTGACAAGCAGCGACCACGAGGTTTTATGCTGAAGCCACCAATACCTGGAAACAATAAATTTACAATTAATAAAAATAGTTAAACATACAAAAGGTATATTGACTTTTTACAAAAATAAAGCATACAGAAACTATATATAATAAATACAAAACACATCCTATACCTGTTTCTACCCTAATCAAGACAATAGTTTACTTGAGTGTATTCCCATTTTTAACTGACTGGAAAACAATGGTCTGATTTGGCACTCCAGATTGACTAGAAAAACCAATCAACCAACACAGTCAAGTCATATCCTAGTGGATGAGTAACAATCTGGCTCTCAGAACATATCCTGCCTTCAATTATCAGAACAATCATGAGTGTTCAGTGGTTTGTAATCTATTTTAAGAAATTCTATCTAAAGAGACCCTAAGTAGAAGCCATGAGACAAAAAACTAAACTTGTCAAAATCGATAAAACAGACAAGTGTTTGAGTTGGATAAATGAACTGCAGACATCAATCCAAAACTTTTTTATGCTAAGCACAGTTAAGAAAAGAAATATCAAAGAAATCCACAATTTAATTATTTGAAACCCAATGACAAATGGGTTAAGATTATTAAAATGTTATAAATTATCTTTTGAAATGTCTCTTGTTACCCCAAATTTCGCACATAACATATTTTTGACACCAAACACAAGTGTTGTTACTCTTCTGCATTTACAGGACATAGTGCTATGTTTCCTAAAATATTTAGCTAATTTTTTACAGCTCAATATTTATGCAAATGTATGAAGCTTAGCAATAACACATAAGTACTTACAACTATATCAAAATACATCAGACATACAGTTGCTGAAAATTTGCAAAGAATGTATGAAGTATTTGTTTTCAAATTTAGAAAAACCTTTTGTACCAGTCAACCTCAAAAAAAAAATCAGAATGGATTTTTTCCAACATAAAAATTAACCAAATTATCATAAATGAAGAATAGACAAAACTGTTTATTAAAATTTAAAAGTGCCAAATTAGTAACAATTGCTACAAAGTGGTCTTGATTAAAGCAATACAAAACAGAACAAGTAACCCTGCTTGTTCTCTACTCCAGTTAATGCTTGGCATCAGTGCAAACTACAGTATTTTTCTCGAAATGGCGCAAACATGTGCAGAAATATGCAATTGAACTTTTTCTTGGGTGTTCTAGATATATATATGTAGGCTTGCGTAAAAAGTATTTCCAGCAAAGGTTTTATGACAATTTAGAAATCATAATTAGGATATTTTTATGCCATGGTTGTCCTTGTTTGGGGCTAAAACTTTGAAATTGCCATCACTTGAAAATTTTCTCCCTAAACAAATCCAGTTAATAAATTATCCATTTAGAAGACCAAAAAATCAAGTAAAGGAAGACTTCCAGAAAAGTTGGCATATAGGTATGCAATATCCTTCCTTCGTGGATTGCCACAACATGGTGCCTAATATCGAATCTGCCAACATTTGAATATTTCTCACATTTCAAACAAAAGGTATTTTTATCAATTGAAAGACAGAAAATCAGGAAGAACTGGCAGGTATAAAATTAATGTTATTTAAAAAAGCAACACACCCAGCTTCTGCAGCTTTCTAGGTCTTTTCTTCTTGTCTCCAGAACTATCTGAAATTAAATCCTTGGTGCCATCCATGACCATTTTCCCATCTTCAAAGTCGTAGGCTTTCAAACCAAGTTCGGTGCTCGATGTCTCAGCTTTAATTTCTTCAGCACCTATTTCGGAGAATAAATACAATTAAAATTTTAATATAATAATTTTTATTCCCATGAAAAATTGAATATATTTCTATTGATTTGCACACACAATTTTGAAACTAAGCAACTTATATTGATTATTTCATAAATAAGTCTAATTTCCAAATTGTGGAAGTATCCTTAATATGCATTAATAAAGTTCCCATACACAATGTTCTCAAAGCCCTATTTTTTTTCAAATTCAATCGATTCCCATTCTTAAGGGATTCATTTCACAGAAAGAAAATCTGTACGAACCAGAAAATAGGTTAAGGTCATAAGAAATTGAATCGCCTTTGAATAAGTCAGCGAGATGCAATTGTAGTAAATGTTTACAAGCTAATTGTGGTAACATGACAGAAATGTGGGCTTTCTACTGAGATCGTTATCTGGAAAATAATTAACACCGGTAAGGGAACATGTAAACCAAATGCCATTTTACATTTTTCATCTAATTTTATTTCATTTGGATGTATCAAATGTGAATATTTATGCTTATATTTACTATAATAAATTTATTTAAATAAGGTATCAAATCTGAGTAATTGCTACCAACAGATATTAGCAATTAAGAAAATTAATTGCTGCAGATATGGGCCAGTCTGCTAGTAATAAATACAAAGTACAAGTTAATATACAGCCAGTGACACAAAGCAAAAAGTTTTATTTAAAATAGATTTTAAATATACCTCCAGTAGTCGAGTCTTCACTCTTGTCATATGAAAGCAGCGATTTCCCAGACTCGCCGAGCCCTAAACCTTGCTTCAGCTTTCTTGGCCTGGGTATCTTCTTGGGCTGCTCAGGAACCAACGTCTTGATGTACTTCATACCACTTTCAGAAAGATACACACCATCCAAATAAAATTGGACAGGTGGTTTAACTTTCACTACAGGTGGTTCTAAAAAGATTTGAGGACTTTCTGCAGAAATGAATGATGAAATGAATAATCAAAAGAAAGTCAAAAATAAAAATCCCAACAAAAAGAAATAATTCAAAAGGAACAGCATAAAAATAGAAAACAAAATAGAATTTTCGAACATTGCGAAATGCAATCCAGTTCTTGGAAAAGATGGAAAATTTAGTCAGATAGATAGTTCAGTACATTCATCAAAATGCAACATGGGTTTACAAACACGCATCATAATTTAACCAATTCAGCAATAGGTGGTGTGATAAAAAAAATATAAGGTACTTTTAAAAAGTTTGGCTTTAAAAATCGTTTTTTTTGGGGGGGGAGACAACATATTGATACTTTAATATCTGCTTAAGATGGTTTATAAAATGTTGATATTGGAGGACTTAGGATTTTAGGGACTTTCTAAAATGTGCATGATCTGATTTTACATGATTATATGGGTCAGTTAGATGCAATTATACTTTTAAAATCACTCTTTTATTGCATACAGTCTAATATTGAGAAAAAAGGACTCTAGTATCAAATTTCAACTTTAATAAGCTGTTTTCTAAATAAAATTTTAAAAATAAAGAACAGATGAACATACTAAACAAATACTCTATACTATATTCATTATTTTAGTCTTTTTTGAATATGTGAAATTTAATTAAAAATTGAAAAAATCAACAATTACTTTGAAAACATTTCGTCAAGTGAATTTTTTATTTTTATGTATCAAGTGAAGTTGGTAAAAAAATTATAAATCAATTTGTGTATTTATTTAAAAAAACTCTCCGAATGTGATTGGATTGGGGGAGTTATACCATTTTTATTTTATTTTCAGTTCGCATAATTTCTTTGTCTGATTATTCAATTTCATCATTTGCAGTTTTATTTTTTTCATTTGTTTAAGTTCAACCGCAGCCACCTTTGGTTTATGTCTTTAAAAAAATTTGATAAATTTTCCGGACAAAATGTATGATTTAGGGACTTTTTCGGGGGACCAGTTTTCCGTTTTTAGCATATTTTCGGGACTAGTAGATACCCTGACTAGGTAGGTTGAGATTTACTTGGTGCAAGAGAAAACATTACAACTTTGATATAAAGCCATTTTGAGGCAATTCTTTTCATAGTATGTTTAGACATGCAAAGACCCCTTTATTGAGTTTATGGCAACCTCGATTTACGACCCTTTTTCTCATGAATGTTTTGGAAAGTACTATTATTTCCGTAAATTTCGCCCTCTGATTTTATTGGTCCATTTTAATTTTTTTTTCTTCCAATTTTAAACACGGTCAAATCAAGTTGTATTGTTTCTTGCTTTTGTTTGAATCTATTTGCCAATACAATAGAAACTGAGTGGTTACATGCAAAAAGCTCACTCCCCTCTCACTACAGGCAAACCAAATTTCATTTTATTTAGCTGCGTATTTGTTTAAAAATAGATTGTTTTAATAAATGTTTAGAAGTTGTTAATCAATTACATTGATAAAGCTTAAAATAGTGGGAAAACTTTTTTTTTTGAAGAATAATTAGTTGTGTGGGTTTCTATTTTTTTGGTTATTTTTTTATTATTTTACACTAAACCTAATAAAACCATGCGTTTTTCTAAAAAATTCTTTCTTGGAATCAGAAAAAACACAAAACATTTTTTTTTCAAAAGACGATCAGTACTGGGTGTAGCCATTAGTGCTGAAATCCCCATGAGTGCAGAATATTTATTTTGGTTTTTAACAAGATCTGTAATTTTCCTAGGGTGTATTTGCTTAGTTATAAAAATGTAAGATTGTTTGTGACTTAAATCAATGATTTATTTAAAAATTCATTTCATTAAAATCATGACTTTAATCATTGATTTAAATCTTGACACCCTGTTAAAAACCAATATGAAATCCTTGTGATAGTAGTGTTGATATATGAACCTAAAAAATGACACCAAGTCACTTTTATTTCACGTTTCTTAAAACTTCTCCTCACAGAATCTAACGAATCTTAAATGCTAAACATTAAAATAATTTCTAAATGCTTATTTTAAAATTTAATGTTTTGAAATATGTAGAAAATTTGCAATTAAGTATGTGAGCAGTGAGATGTCACATTTTTTCACCTGAAGAGTTGAAATAAACAAAATACCACATACCTGGTTCCTTAACTTTAGCAATTGGAGATGCATGTTTTTCAGGTATGGGTTCTTCAGGGGTAGGTGGACTAGGCAGTGCTATGGATAAACAAAATTTTATTTATTTATTTTTTCTTTCTTCACAAAAATATCCAATAACAGATATGTGCTATGCAAAAATTGCAAAAGAGGCATACAAAATTGCAGTTAGATAAGAGATAAAACATTGAAGCAGATTACTTGTTGCATGAAAATCATTAGAGAATATCAACCTCAGAGAAAGAATTATACAAAAATTAAAAATCTATCTGTTTCAAAATTGTTATCAATATAATATTTGAAGCATTTGACAACAACAAAAAAAATTACAGTTCCTGGTGATATACCTAGAAGCATTAAAATAAATACACAAAACTAAAACAGGCAAATAATTTTTTCTATGCATAAGGCAGTAAAAAATGTTACAGCAATGTCTCAACAGAGTTATTAGCAACAGCCTGGGATCAATCTAGAGGAACAATTATTACTAACTATCCACTGCGTGGCCAGCATGGCATTGCCCGTGACAATTCTTTTTGTGGGGACAGAAGTGACCACTTCTCACTAACCCCCGGTGATTGCTACGAAATCCCATTTGGTTTGCGAATTCGTAGCCTATTGGATAACAGCCATCATGGCATTGTCAAATGCAGCCAAATTCGAAATGCGAAGAGATCCAATTGGAGTGATGTCATAATCTCTTGCGAAGATATAAATATAGAATTAAAAAATTATTCATTTGAAGAAAATCAAACGTATAAGGTTTATCTTGCGTAAAATTTTCCATAGATTTCAAATTTTCATTCTATCTGTAACGATCCCGATTTTACAAAAATAACTAAACACTGCCAGTAAAAAATATATTTTTTTAGTTTTGCATTCCTTGGCTGGAATTGTTTAAGCGCAGGAAATGGAATCTGTGATTTCTCAAACAGGATCAAAGTCAAATTCGTATGGGAAAAAAATAAAAATTTGAGTTACAAAATTATTTATTTAAAGAAAATCATATTTTTAGGTATCGATCTAATGTGAAATTTTCCGCAGATTTCAAATCCGTTAAAATTTTTACTTATCTTTAACAATCTAGGAGATAGGAAAAAAAAGACGCACATAATTCCAGTTAATACTTTTTATTTGTTTGGTTCTTTAGCTGAAAGCATTGCTTAAAAAATCAAACGGAAACACAGATAATTTTAGAATCTGTCATATTTTTTATGGTGTTGCCAGTCAAAGGAAAACAACAATTAAATTCTATTAAATTCATTTTAAAATGTTCTAGATTGAATTTTAAAATAAATGCTTTGCACAAAAATTAAAAAAATTCGGACTACCTGTGTGCCAAATCCCATTATTGTAAGTGCCATGGACTCATCAGGACACTGCGTACACATAAACATAAAAACACTTATTTTATAACAGTAGAGATAATGCTAATGATAAAACTAATTTCTCTCTCTCTCTATATATATATATGTGCACACAACTGCCAACCAAAGTGGCATGCATTTACACATTCTGCTTATGAAGGTAACAAGTCAAAAATCTAAGCATTAATACATAACAGTTTCTTCTGCATTACACCATTGGTAACAATTTTCAAGAGGATCATGTTAAAACATCATTTTTTCTGGACTTACGTAAAAGATGTGGAGGTAACTCATCTGGCGGTCTGCAATGTGGACATGTATATCCATAATCGGCACACTTCTCTGCTTGGTCTTCGGTGTTGATCTGATCACAAATACCATGTAACCACCTAGTAAATGAAACAATGAAAATGTTTACCAAATATAACAAATTATTTACAATAGACAAACTGTCAATCAAAGGTGGATAGTTGAATTAACATCACACTGGAGCAGCACAACAGTCAAATAATCGCAGTGGTCTAGGATTAATTCCCAAAGGTTAGTTGGTTAATTGTTGATGTTTTATGGTACAGGGACTATATTTGGCCAAGTTGCATCAAACACGATAGCATCAAGTAAAAAATGTTGTGAAAGGAAAAAAAGAGGGACTGGGGAATAGAATGGGATAAAAACAGATAAAGATTGCATGGATGTATCTCAGGAGCATGACCCCCATGTCTACTAGACAGAACCCCAGGGGAAAAGAAAAACTCCACTCAAGTATCTCAAGAAAATGTGCCTGCGAGGGCCAATCTTATAAGGAAAGATCCAAAGACAACACCTTGGTAATTTTGATGCATGGTCAGAAGACAAGGTCCACACTTGAGCTGTCACCCCACTCCAAACTTCCACACCATGCCAACGTGATGTCATTTGGACCACGGTAGATGTAACATACTCCAGCCCCTAAAATGGTCCTTATGACTTATTGTGGAAGTGACTCAGAAGAGTGCCAGCACCGCGAACAGTAGTCAATTGTACTGAAATCCCCTATTGATCTACTAATAAGGCCCGTTCCGCGCATCCGGTTTTTCAACGTGCGGCGACGCTGCGGCACCGAAGCCCAACTATGCACAGATAACCGTGAAATAATGCAAGTACTCATTTCCCGCCATTTGCGACAAATATTCTATAAACAAAACATGTTTATTTTGCATACTTGGGTGTAAAAAATATATATATATATTTTGAAACAAAATAGATGTTACTGGATACAATCATTTATTAATTATTATTTATATTCCATTTTTTATTTATGAAAAGACAAGGTACTTCAGACCGGAGAAGCGTGTGCGGCAAGCTGCGGCACCATTGGGTAATTGGTAATTTTAGTTAACGTCGTACTAGAGCAACACAACGGGCTATTGACGACGGTCCGGGATCAGTCAATTAAGGGAAAGATTCGAGGACCACACTTCATAATTTTGAACCATGGTCAGATGACGAAGCAACACCTGAGCTGGCACCCCACTCTCCAAACTTCCACACCCACCCAACATGAGGACTTTCGGCCACGATAGATTTAAGGTGCACCAGCCGCCTCTACACTCTACACTTACAAATATCCATGCTCGGACCCGGATTCGAACCAGGAACCTTCCGATCTAGAGGCTAACACCTTAACCACTATAGCGGTTGGTCGGCTAACGGCACCATGGGGAATTGCGGTCCAAATTGCATGCAAGTTGGATGTGCGCGGCCGCAGCAGCGCCGGAGGCATGTGTGCACTACTCCATTGCATCTAATGTATCACAGACCGCACTTGCATTGCGGCAGATCCATGTTTTGCTAGTTTAGTTAGTCTGACGATGGTCCTCAGTTGGATCGAGTAGCGAACTTGCAATCCTCCAGTTGCTAAGCTGCTGCTCTTCCAACCAGGCTACCAATCAAAGAATACAATGGATAGCTACCTCTCACATTTGCTGCATTGAATGATCAACTCATTTTCTTCATAATGTTGTATGCACAAGCAGCATACAGTGAAGCTGGCACATGGTCCGCAGAGCGTGTAATTCATTTGCCATTTGCAGTTATGTCCAGGTGACTTGGAACCACATTTGATACATATAACACACCTGTAAGGGAAAACACTGTGATTAAGGCAAACAACACCTCATGCAGTGATAACATTTTCACAACACATTGCTATCTAATTACATACATCTTGCATTTCCAATTGCCTTTAGGAACTTCTAGCAAAGGTGGATCCAAACAATAGATGTGAAAACTGATGTCACATTCATCACACAACAGTAATCGACCTTCATCATGAGGCTGACCACAACCTTCACAGACCGTGCAATCCAAGCAACGCCAACCTTTCTTTAGAACAACAGTGGTAACCTTAGAAAAATAAGTGCGTAAGATTAAGAATATACAATACTGGCATAGTTTATGGATGGATATTGTACCCCTAGGAATAAAAAATGAGATACTCTTTAAAAGAAATGAAGATAACAATTCCATTAAGACACTGTTCATTATATGCTTTGTTCGTTTTGAGGATCTTGAATATCTGAGCCTGCACAATATGTTTATGATAGATCATAATGTATCAATTATTTGCAATCATGAATACCTCT
Organism: Metellina segmentata; assembly: GCA_947359465.1. Classification (NCBI taxonomy): domain Eukaryota; kingdom Metazoa; phylum Arthropoda; class Arachnida; order Araneae; family Tetragnathidae; genus Metellina; species Metellina segmentata. The sequence continues at coordinate 86,042,144 of OX375882.1, read as the reverse complement.
ATCAATAAATTCAAAATACAATAATTTCTATACTCACTGTTATGGTTGCACAGTATGAATGATAACATTGTCCACACTGAGCACAAGCAATTAATCTCCCTTCTTCTCCTTTCCCAAAACTTCCACACATCACACACAAATCCTGAAAGAAATTAAATAATCAAAATAAAACTTAAGATTTAAAAAAAAAATTTAATTTACTCATTTCAAACTACATTTTGTGTTTACTAAGATAATCAGTTCAAGAACAAAATATTATTTTCATTAAAAAAATTACAAATATTTATTTCAGATAGATTTCACAGTAAAATAATTTTGCCTTAGCAAAGTCTATTTCAACATTAGAACAAATGAAAACTCAGGGTAATTTAAAGTACAATCACTTACTTGGCACAAAACAAATTCATCTGTAGCAGACGTTAAAACCATTTTATTATCCTCGGTGGGGTCATCATCATCTAGCTTGTATTCTTTTGGCAAAAATGCAGTCTACAACATGCAAAATATATAATGAGAATGACAGAATAGTATCAGAACTGCGCTCATAACGGTACAAAAAGAATACATGAAAGGAACCAAATCAAACTGTCACATGTTTTGATAAAGCACTTACTTTACAGTAGGTAAAATTATTAAAATAATCTTTGCAATTACATTGAAAAAAATGTACTAATAAAATGTTAAAACCACAAAGGATGTAAAATATGCTGTGAATTATAATTCTTTTTAGTGTAAATTGTAAAATTATAAATTGTTTCATGAAAAAAACTCATCAAATTTCCCCTCTCTAATCCCATCTAATGACTAACTCGTTTGTCAAACCTTCTCAAGATAACAAATACCATTTTGTAACATAAAACAGTAACATATCTGTCATAAAAGAAATTTGAAAATACAAAGTACTCTCTGGAGCAGATCTTTATTCAAAAGAAAGGTACTTGAATTAACGTTGCACTCGAGCAACACAATGGGCTATTGGCAACAGTCCGGTATCAATCCAGATGGGAAAGATTTGAGAACTCGCAATTTTGAACCAGTCAGATGACGAGGTCAACACCAGGGCTGGCACACGGTTCAAACTTCCACACCATTCCCAACATGAGGATATTTGAGCCCATGACAGATTTAACATGCACCAGTCCCCATGAATGAGTCTTTGGTTGGGTGGAGTTCTGAACTCGCAACCCTCCAGTTGCAAATCTGATACTCTTAATTCAAAGAGAAATACACAGAAGTACACAAAAGAAATTTGATAAAAGATGCTGTCTAGTTCACATAGAAATTTTAAAGCAAAGAACATTGCATTAATATATCTATCTCTCAGGTGAGCTTGTAAAGAAGGTTTCAGATAGCTCCTTCTAAATAAAAATATCTGCATCATTCCGAAACACTACAACAAACTCTCATTATAGTAAATGCACACATAAATAGCTTTGATGCACGAGACAGATAAATTAAAAAATTAAAAAATAAAGAAAATACCATTGGGAAGAAAACATCTGGCTCTGCAAGAGCTTTCAATTTTGATTTGCGTGGCTTTCTTTGTTTCTGTTCCGAGCTTGTCCGTCTACTTGAGATTTTACTGGAAGACTAAAACAAAGAAACACAACATCCATTGGTAACAAATACCATAAAGCACTGTAATTGTTATTTAAGAAACACCATCACTCAAAACACTCACCCCTTCGATATAATAATCTGACTCCTCTGAAGAAAGGGTATCTTCATTCCCAGACAAAAATGAATCTCTAGAGCTACCTTGGTAACTATCTGTTAAGTAAATTATTAGCATTATTATACAAAATAACTTATCCATACTTGCTGTACAATATATGTGAACAAAAAGTATTTCCAAAAGAGAACTGTTACCACAAAAATTACATGCACCTGAACATGTCAGACTTTATAGACAAATATAAAGTCCACACACTTAAAGTAAAATTTCTCAAGATTTCGCTGAACTTTGAAAAAGTTTAAATAGCAAATTTTCAATATAAACACATTTAAAAAATGATTTATTTTAAATTTAAAATTGAAATTTTTAAACTTATAAGCACTTTTTAATAATTTGCTGTAGAAAAATCAGGGTATTTTTTTTATACTTCCCAAATTAAAAGCACACTTAATCTCACTAAACAGGGAGGTTTAATCTGATCTGAATTTTTAGAAATTACTAACACAAATCTAAACATTTCCTAAATTTATAGGCAGTGTAGGAAGCTTAAAATATTTCAAAACCTTCCCCATGAGTTCAGTTTCAATAAAAAATATATTGTTAACAAAAAATAAAACAGAATGTTAAAAACAAACCAAGAACGTATCATAAGTTTGTTTTGGGGTTTTATGGCGAAAGGCTTATTGGCTAAGTTGTGCCAAACACAAGACAATGAGGGAGGGGAATAAAAGCAAATACCGAAGGTAAGACGGAAGGGAGAAAAGATTATTTGGATACCTTAGGATTGTGATGCCCATACCAGGGTGTCAAGATTTAAATCACTTGATTTAAATCAACGATTAAAATCATGATTTTAATCAAATGATTTTTTTTTTTAATCATTGATTTAAATTACAACCAATCTTACATTTTTATAACTAAGTAAATACACTCTAGAAAAATCACAGAATTTGTCAAATGCTTTGAACTTTCTGCAAACATGGTGATTTCAGCACTAATGGCTACACCTCGTACTGATGAGCTTTTAAAAAAAATGTTTGGCACTGGACACTTGCTGAGGTGTCTATGGACTAAGTAATCTGTTGAGTCAGGGATTCTGCCAAACAGTAAAGTAAAAAATAAGTTGACATCTATTTGAAAGTTTTTACAATGTTCATGCATAATTTTATGTTACAAACAATAAAGCAGTAGGCCTACATCTACGTAAATGTCAAGACAGCAAAAGAAAATCCCCACAAAGTAGGCCTAAACTACTTGTTACCCCTTTAATTGATTGACCAATGGCTTAGCTATAGGGATTTTTCAACTACTTTTTTTTAATTGAGACATAAATACAAAATAACACAGTTAATGTGATTAATAATTTATTAAATAAAAAATTCAACTGAGCCTATTTGAAAGGATGAAAGTTTAAACACAATGAACATCTTTTATTTTGCAAAATGCACCCTGAAACAGTCACCTTTCACTATAAGAGTAGTGACCCATAACAAATATTTATTTAATCAGACTAATTTAGGTCTCACTTACACTTACTGATACATTTGTTAACATGATTATGTTAATTTACACAAGAAAAACTATGGAGGATGTCAACTTGTGTTTTAAAGTTAAACAAATGTAAGTCATGTAACACACAATGATATTTAGTAAAATAAATATATTCATTTACCATATCACAAATTCCGATTGTTTACTTAATTAAATATTAGTTTACATGTCATGTCAGAAACTCAATTTTTTATTTAACAAATTTATAAGCCCTACAAAAATTTTAATAAAAAAATCCGATTTTTGATTTAAATCAAATAAATCTGATTTAAATCAAATAAATCCGATTAATTGATTTTTTTGAAAAAATCATGATTTTTTTTTACACTCTGGCCCATACACCCATAAAAATGCGCCCCTGGGGGCAGGATACAAGAAATTTACATAAAAGCCAGACCCTGTTCCCAATTGCACAAATAGATCATTCGTAAACAAATTGTGAAAAGTTATATTATTGCATTGACAGGGTTCCCACTCTATTTCAGTAATAAAATTCCCTGACTTTACCAGACAAATTTTTCAGGGTGACAACAAAATCCTCGAAAAAAAGTTCCCTGATAGTGTAACAAAAATTTCCATGATTTTACAAATCTCTTAAGAAATGTCGGGATTCGTAATTGGTATCGATATACAGTACCCACACAACAATATTTTTAAATATTTATGGTCAGATGGTGTAAAAGGATCATTCTCCACAAATATTTTGTATTTTTTCACATCAGATATTTTTTATTTGTTATTGTAAGGGTTTGAACCTGTTAAAGATAACTTGCTTATTAGAATCCACCTTAACATGTTTGCACCTCCTTCTTGTTTGGTTATGATAATGTAAACAAACAACAAACAAGTTGAGTTGTCATGCTTTTGTGATTAGCCACAGTATGACATCACAACTATAAAGGGGTGTGGTCCTAATATTATGGCCAATCATGTACTTAATGCAGTATTATGATTTTGTTTATGGCAATTTTCCCATTGAGGTATTTATGCTAATTTCTAGAGATACAAGAAGTATAAAAGTGAAAGTTCCTTTCTTTCAGGTCTCAATAGCTGTCATACATTGGACAGAGATGTATCTCTGGTTTCCAATCTCTTTTTTTTTGTAAATAGTTTTTACAGCTTTTAATGAATAAATGTTTCTAGCTCTTTAAATCTGATGATTTATTTTTTACTCCACATATCACTGGGTACTTTGCTTCTCCACAATATGTGGGTGATAATGGTTATGGGCTTGAGCCCATGTGGGTTTTTTTTTTTTTTTTTTTTTAACTGAAAATTTTTGTTCCAAGAAGTTTAAATTAGGAGGGCCAGTTTGCAGTATTGTTATTTTTCATTCTGCCTTAGCTCAAGAGTGGAGATTTTTTTTTTAAACTTAAAATTTTTGTTTTAAGGAGTAAACAGTAGTAGGCCAGTTTGCAGTATAACTATTTTTACCACACTAGCCTGGATTTTTTTTTTTTTTTTTAGATGGAGGAAACTTCAAACTGCTGGGGAACCAACTATTCCTCATGGTGTTTGGATGTCAGAGTCTTACTACTAGAAAGAGACTGCTGTGACATCGTCACAGGAAAATAAATGCCTCCAGAGTCCATAGTAGGCGATGGGGAACAGGTAAAAGAATCTAGATATCTATTCTAGTAATCTACAAATTAAGGATATCGAATATGGCTACCTGATGCACGAAAAATAGTAGAAGCTGTTAGTATAGATTGAAAATTTCAACGGATTTGAAATTTGACACCAGATAGATAGATACCTTATACTTTTGTGTGTGTGTGATTTCTTTCAATAAATAATTTTTCAACTAAATATTTATATTTTCCCAAACCAAATGGAAATTTGCAGGGAATTCATTCCAACAGGCTACGAATTCTTATTTCGTTTGTTTCTCAAACGGTGTTCGTAGCAATCACTGAGGGTTAGTGAGCAGTACTTAAAAAGTTAGCACCTGACCCCACGAAAAGAACTGTGATGGGCAACGCCGTGCTGGACAGGCAGTGGCTAGTATTCTTTAAATTTCTTTCAAAATTTGTTAAACTGTCGTTTGATTTCATTGGTTCATTTGAAATAATTCCTTCCTTGGCAAATTTAGAAGTGTGTCAAAAAAGCGCTAAGGCCGTTACACCGCTATAATCGTAGACTGAAGCTTTACCAAAAAATTCTACAAAAATGTAATTGCAAGCAAAAAATAATTATTTAATGCACAAATAAAAAATCAATAGTTACACAAATTTAATATTGTATACCACAAGTTGTATCGCTGGCGACGAGACGCTCCGGCAGCGAAAAACACAGCAGCGGTTTTCACTGGGTTCGAAAATTACGACGCCAGCGTTCTTTATTCTAATTGCAATTTCGGCAAAAACGATTTATTAGATTCACAAAAGTACTTGTAATAGCGCATCTCTAAATAGGCCACAAACGACAGTAGTTACTGTTTTCATAATAAAAATTTTTGAATTCCTTGATTTTTTGGGAATTTTTTTTCTCGAGAATTCCTTGATATTTCCAGAATTAAAAAGTTCCCTGAGAATTCCCTGATTTCCTGGTTCTGTTACCATCCTGTATTAGCTAGTTTCTTTAAAATTGGTTGAAAAATTCTATTAAAAAAATAAAGCGATATGATACTGTAAAAATCTTACTGGCTACTTTTCACCATAGTATCCGAGAAGCCATGATCAATCATTTTCCAGGTCATTGAGGTAATTTTCCAGGTTTTAGACGAATGTGAAAATTTTTCACTGGCTTTTACGGACAAAATTAAATTTCCCGACAATTCTAGGTTTTCCCTGACCGGTGGAAATCCTGCATTCAGAAATTGATTAGGAATTGCAATGTATATGACCCTAAATGGGAATGATAGACTGAAGCCATTACAGAATTTCCAGGATTTCAAATCACTCAAAGTTAATAGAATTCAAATAAATTGCTGTCAATCAAGTGGTTCAAATTACCCCAAAATAAAACTATGGGTAGTTTTTCTGTAATGCAGATGACAATGTAGAAACCTGAAATTTTGAAGAAAGGTAGTTAACATACAGATGATGTGCACTTCGTTGCTCAATTTTTGAATGTGAAAAGTTTTATGGGGATTGGATGTAGTGGTTTTATGGTGCAATGGTCATATTTGACCAAGCAGCACCAAACACAGGACGGACAACTTCAAGTAATAAATGTTGTGGAAGGGAAGAAAGAGGGATTGGGGAAGTGGGATGAAAGTAGGAAAAGATCACTTGGGTATCATGGGTGTGCAACACCTGTTTGTTAAAGACAATAAACCCCATGGGAAAAGAAAAGATCACCAGAGTAATTTGGGTCTGTGGAGACCATACACACTTTAAAGAGACGTGCCCCTGATGGAATATATGAAAAGCAGAAAAACCTGAAAAAATAATGTCTATATGTGTACATTGGTCACAGAAAACGAGCAAGTGTAAGGAAAAATCGGGTAATATTCTGCTAGTTTCTAATAAAATTCAAAAAATGTTACAGAATTAGAGCTTATATTGCCATACCCTTATTGAAAAGTCAAAGGGATGTGTCATTAATAAAAACAACTTACCCTTAATGTGATGTTCTACATAATTTTCATCAAGGTTTCGTTCCTAAAATTATAAAAATAGAATTATATAAAAAGTTACCTCTATATAATTCATTTTCAAAAGTTTAAGTTAATTTATAGTTTGAATTTTGTGTTGAATGTTGTTGAACCTAAGACAAAAACATTTATTTTTTTTCTGAATGATTCTATGTGGCAAAAGAACAATTTTTAGTTTGATTAGCATATATAACAAGTTAATGAACAATGGAACTATAGACCCGTTCCAAATTAAAATGTGTCTTAATGAGTACTAAAATATGACTAAGATTTATTCAAATGTACAATTGTTCAGTTCTTCCATGCATAAATACCCATTTATCAAAAAACAATTTTAGCACATAATAAATTGCAACTGTGAAACTTCAAAGAAAGTTTCAGTTTCTTTGTTAAACAGATCACAACCGTACTTAATGTTTCTTAAAACGACTCGAAACTGTTTTTTATTTTTTGCACAATAATGTAATTTACATCTTTTTTGTGTTCTACAACCAGTTACAAAAACTGTAACATTGACTCCCTCAACATCACCACTGAATAACCTCAATAGATGATTATATACCAAACAATCAATGTATTAGCAAAAACATGCTTGTAGTTTCATGATAAAAGCACAAACCTCGGAGCTTGTACATATTGGACATATATAGTTCATAGGATCCATTCCAATACGACGATCACATTCAGGATGGATATATCTAAAAACAAAAACAAATCTTTAATTTAAAACAAATTTCCTGGGGATTTTGGGTTAAGGACATAAAAATAAGAAAACAATTAAAACAAAATCTAGCAGAAACCAAATGCTGCATCTGGACATAAAACAATAGTTAAAAACAGTTCAAATATATTTAATTTGATAGAATATAGATTTCTTGAATTTTATTCATTGTCTATTTCTAAGTCAATATTGAATCTTGTTAACAAAAAGAATAAGTCTATCAAAAATAAAACTTTTTTTAGTATGACAAATGCAGGAATACTACAGTCCACAAGAATATCTTACTTTTGACAAATATTGCAATGCCTCATTGCTTTTCTTTGACTGAATTGTCGATATGCTTTTCCACATAGAGGACATGCAACTCCTTTGTTCCTCTGTTGATAACAGCTGTCACAAACTGTATAGTTGAGGTGCCATCTTGAGCTGGGGCCGTTACCTGGAGTTCGAGCACCGCAATCACCACACATTCTACAGCCCTAAAGAATCAAACCAAAATTTTCATTAATTATAACTCCAAAACATCTTAGCAAGACATTGTAATACTTTTTAATCAGATATCAATTAACACATATTATTTATATCCTTATTGTGATCTTGAATGAAAATAAATCCTTGTTCATACTAAAATAAAATCGGAAATAAAAATAAACCATGATTACTACCCAAAGAGCATGTTTGTAAAGTATTCACATAAACTTTGGATGCAGATAGTTAACTTCGAAAACAAGATAAAATTGGTGAACTATTCTATAAACTGCTAGAATTGAAGTGCCAAAAAATAAAGCAACACCTATTTAATCTGCTGTATATATAAATACATAAAAACAAAAAACCGGAGTTGTTAGAAGCCTTCTCTATGAATGCCCATTAAACTAACTATAAAAGAAACAAAGGAAATTTAATCTTTTATAAAATATTATAACTCAAGGGACTTTTGCTAGTGTTCATAAAATACAAGCAGTTGAATTGACTAAATTTAGTCGGTCAATATTTACATACAACATTGAAAGTGAGGGTTGAAATTTATTTCATAAGTAATCATTATTATTTCTCATTTTAATTTAAATATGTTGGAAATATTGTATAAACCCCAATGCCACTCTGTAAATAAAATTATAAAAAAAAGGTATTTAAGAATCATTGAACCACTTACTGAGCACTTCCATCCACTCTTTGGTACAGATGCAACTGCGGGTTTCAGACAAAATGCATGGTACCCTTTGTCACACATATTGCACACTAGCAACTTGCTATCATCAGTTCGTCTAAAAGTAAAACATGCACTTGTGAAATGCTATTTGTAACAAAAACACATAAACTTTGTGTAATGCAAGTTTTCACCTTGAATTTTCCTAAGATTTTATTAAGTCCACATATTTAATTTGAAATAATATTTGCATAATTCAACTAATTTTCCTGTTGAACAATACAATTTTCTTGTCAACGCTTATTTTAATTTTCCCCTAAAAGCAGCAGAAGAAATGGTAATTCAGTGATGACTCATTCTTTCAAGAAATAAGTCTGGACCGTGTCATGTGTACATTAGAATATACAGTCTCTGTGAAGTTTAAAACTCTTTGTCTCCTTATCATTGCTTTATTGCATCTTGCACTAGTTACTTTTTGTCTCATGCATCTCTTATGGTGCTTTGAAATTATTGTATGTTGATCGAAGAAACTTTACCGGTTTTTACGATTATGTTTGGCTCAAAACAGGGTGCTCACAAAACATTAATTTAGGCAGAAAAATGTAGGTTATTGGTGAGGAGGGAAAGGATTCGAAGAGAAAAAAAAGAAAGTATAAAGGAATTTGGAATTCCTCCAATACATTGTCAAAGCACCTTGAAAACAAAGATAAAATAATGGAATTCTGGGCATTTATGTAATTGAATTTTCCATTTCTTAATTTTTTCCTAAAGTGCTGTTTATTTTTTCTTTACAAGACGGCAATTTTTAACAACACTGAAACCCTTTTGCATTACTTGATATTGATTTTCAGAAACCACGGAATCCATAAAAACATCTTTAATTCGAATTCTTGAACAATTGGACTATTTTTGGTGGTCCCTTCAACCCCAAATGATTCAAGTTTTACTGTAGTATTGATGATATTTATTTGCATAGTGATAAATAAAATGGATACATAGTGAATATAAATATTCAAAAACACGCTTGAAAGATAAATGTTAAAATAAAATAATAGGAAAATAAAATCCATATCATGCCAACTTGATAAACAGTGCATATACATTTTTAAATATAACACAACGAACCTTTAAAGGTAAATGTTTGAGTTATAGTTTATTAAAATAGGTAAAAGGTAGTTACCTGCAGTTCTGGCACACTTTGCATTCCAAACACTGCCAACCAGCTCTTACATCAGGGGATGGTGTGATAGGAGGCTCCATACAATTCCCATGATAATAATTAGCACATGACGTGCAGAGCAATAATTTAGACAAATCTCCGCTCTCGTGACAAGCCATACACAGCACACCTAAAATATTTATTAATAGTAGTGACCATAGAATAAACAATAATGTGAGAAACTGGTGCAATTTTTTGTAACAATAAATCATGACACATTAGAATTGAAAAAAAAAAAGCTAATCGGTTTGTTTATTAGATGTATTCAGGATATTGTTGCAAGGATTTTAAAGTATAATCACATATTTATCACTTATTATATTACTTTTAAAATGCAATCAAATATTAGTTTCTCTATTACCACCCTAATATCCATGGAAATATAAGGTGTAAATATAACTTTTTTATTACACTTAACTGTACTTTAGATAACAAATTGAAAAGATGTTAGTTTATTTTTTAGTGAATAAAATCATAATGTAATGTTTTACTTCTAATCAATCAAAACCAAGCTACAAATTTAACTTTCATGTTAAATATCTCACAGGTTGGTGAATGCCAGGAGAAATGAAGATCCAAGTTGAGAAAATAACTTGTTTAAGACCGGAACTGTTGACTGTTTAGATCAGGTGTTTGAATCGAAATTTGACAACTACATAGGTTTAATGACTACAAGTTTGCAATGCTACCAGGATGATTGAAAAGCTTAGGATTGTTTAGATTAATCTTATGGTGCATGGATTATAAAATACATCAGGTAAAGAAAAGTTCATTTACCAAACACTTGAAAAGGTAAGACCAAGAAAGACATAGGATAAAAACATTAAAAATGTTCAAACCAAGACAGAAAACCCATCATACAAGAAAAAATGACGAGGAACATAAAAATTAACTTACCAAATGAAAAAGCATGCTCCCGGTGAATTGAACATATAATTTTAAAGCAATTTGCATTCTAAAAGAGACAAGTAAAGAATCTGTAAATTTACTAGAAAAATAAATGCTAAAATATTTTTGAAGAAAGATCAATAAAAACAAGGAACATTGAAATTATGTATACAATTCATTAATAAATATTTAGAGGACAAATTTTGATAATTAGTAACAAAAAGAGTCAAAACTATCATTAGTTAGATAACTCTTCTGATAATTTAGCAAATGCATCATTTTATGCGGTTTTCCATTTTTGGCTAATCTAGTCATAAACTAATTATAATGATTAGATAATAAAGATTTGAAGAATTTTTTTTTTGCATCCTTATGGTCAATTATTTAGCTTGTAGGATAAATGATCATTATTAATTTGTGGCACATTACATAGTTGAAAATACTCTTCACTTAAATAAAAATAAAAAAAATAACAATATTGTCATACTCAATAAAAAAATTTACCTGTATAAAAACAAGTCTTTAAAATACAACAAATATCACACAAAAATACAAAAGTCAAATAATGTGCAAATTACCTGCAATGCACCAGAAACAATAGCACAGGGATAATGATAAATTTTTGTACACTCTGAAAAACAACATTTCACGGAAGCTCCAAACCTGTCACATTTACTACATCTCTGAAAAATATAATTTTCCCTTGATCAATTACATTATTATTTCACATCTTTAAATCTACATTAAAGCAATTTTCATAAAAATTTAGTTATAAGCTCATTGATAGAATGTATTATGATACTGATTAAATTATAACTTGTAATTTTGGCTCAGTTGAACAGCTAAGTTAAAGCAGACAATAACAAAATTTGCAAAAATTAAATATTAAATTACAAAATTCAATGACTATAATTGACATAATTTATTCAGACTTTGATGAATGCTAAAAAATCATATCATATATAATCACAAACACAAGAATTTGATAGTCATTATCAGTTCAGAAATAAAATAATTTTTTAAATAAAAATTTCTTTCCATAAATACTTTCCAATAAAATATTTTTTCAAAAAGCAGATTTCAATAAAGTCCAAAATTTTCCAAATTTGATAAATCAACAAAGAAAAGAAATTTCAGATGTTACAAAATATATTTTACTGCTTAAAGTAAAATAACAATACAAAAACAGGAAATATTTTAATTAAACAAGGAAAAAAGTACCTGAAAAACAGCTGCAACAACAGCTTTGTCGACATTAAAAAGTTTTTTCTCAAAAGTTTTAGTTACTCCGTCAGACCAAGCAGCACAATTGAAATGTGCAAACAATTCCCCTACAAAAATATCATACAGTGAGGAATGCAGTGGGGGGAAAATAAGGATACAGAATTAATCAGTTCTTGACACTTTTGAACAGAATCTATATATATAAAACACTAACGTGCGTGGACCCAAAATAGAAGTTATTTGTGTATCGTCGAATGGCAACAATCAACGTAAATAAAGTAACCCAGATATTTTGAATTGCTGTTTTCAAATAGCCAAGGTCAATTTCTATGCAAAATAAGGAATTAAATTGTAATATTTATGTTTGAACTGACTTATTATTTCTTCCTTTGATGTAAAAGTAATTTAAACGTAATTTTGCTACTCGGTATCTGGCCACGTCAGAATTAATGTTTACTTTTTAATTTGATGTAGAATTCCGTGTTTGGGTATTTGAGTTGACTGTGAGATGTTGCGGACATATTTGAGGATTCCCAAGTATTATAAATGTGTTCTTTTTGTTAATAAATCATTGTCTTCGTCAATATCGATGAAAAGTCTTTTGTCGCATTATTTTACTTCACAATACATTCAGGAAGTCGAAATTCAACACGTTTAAATAGATACGTACGTGTTTTTTTTTCCCAGAATTTTGCATTTTTTCAAGGATTGGAATTTTATTTTTGTTTGCATTGTGTGTTACGGTATATTACCTATTGCAGAAATATTATTTAGGAGTTAGATTTTAATGATATGTCTATTTCCTTCAAAATATCACCAGGCATGGGTAATTTTGTAGCGGTATATATTTGATTGAATACGCAATGATTTAAAGAATTGTTTCGTAAAAATAAATAAAATATACAAATCAAAACATGTTTAATTACGGTGTGTAAAAAAGTTTAAAAAAAAGCACTATTACACACCGCCGAGCGCTAGCCGGCGCAGCCCGGCTAGTGCATTTAATAAGACATACAAAATTAAACAAGCTTACTAGAGTTTATAAGGAGATAGTTATATTAAACTAGTTTGTTACATAAACTTTATATACAGTTTTTAGATTTCTATATAAGAAAAGAACAGTTTTCCAAAGAAAGTACTACCATCCCCTCTAGTAGATCCAGAAATCTTGGAGGAATGCTGACCCCAGGAGAAATAGGAATGCATTGAGGTGTAAGAATGGACCATAGGATAGTAAAAAGGTTTGCCCAAAATCATTTCAAGCAGACTTTTTAATTTTACCACATACACACACTTCCATTGCCATTAAAAAGAGGAATCGACTGCAAATAGTTGTCTGAAGCTGTATTTTATCATTATATGTTTTTGGTAAATGGGAATGTATAGAACCAATAATTGTGAATGAAAGAATTATATCTCACCACACATATTACTAAAAATTAAAATTTTTGTTCATAAAAAACATTTAATAATTAAATTTAAGCATGTGTTATATTATACATGTGTTTTCATGTATGTGATATACCTTACTGTAATTATAAATAACATAATGAGTTGCATATAAATTTCAAATTTTTAATTAAATATTTGAATTAATGATATCTGATATATGTGTGTTATCTGTAAGCTGATTTGCTAAATTTTTACTTAACTACTGAAAAATTCTTAAAACTACTGATTTTTATCTTTGGTACTACTGAAAACTACCAACTCAGGTTGGCATCTCTGGAAATGTATTAATCATGCATTTTGAATTTCAATGTAAACTTAGATGAAAAATATCAAAATAATGAGTGAAATGTAAAACTGAAATAATTCAAAATATTAAAATGATGTAAGACAAATTAGTTTTAATTCAATAAGTTATTTGAAAATTGCTAAAGGGAAGCCAAACATTAAATTTTACAACTTCGGTTTCAATTTTTCAACAAAAACTTTGAACACATTTACCTGTTGTCTCAAATATAACACTGCTGCTAGGAGAAGTTTTAAAACCTGTTTCTTCTAATTCTTGAAATAAATCACTCACGATACTAGATTTTTCTGATACTTGGAGGGATTTAGATTTCTGAACTTTTAGTTGTTCTCTGAAAAGCAACAATAACACATAATAAAAATACTCATTAAATGTCAAAATAAATTTTTTTTACTAGGAAAATAAACCAAGAATCAAGATGCTTACATATCATCTACAGTAAAGCACTTACAAAATTAAAATCTTGAGTAATAATATCAGATCTTATGATGTAACTAAAATGTAAGGAATCAACCTTTGAAGAGTTTAACATACCCGCTTGATTCTACAGGTTTTTGTTTCCTAAAGAAAAGTTTTAATTCGCTTCTAGATTCAGAAGAAACTTCTACATTCTTTTCTGCACACTGTGACTGTTTCTGTTCCATGATTTCAAAGCAATTAAAGCCTGATGTAGGTTTAAAGTTTGTGAACTTTCCTTGCCCCAATACACTGCTTTCTGATAGATTGCAGAAAGCACAGAACTTTTCAATCCTATAGAATCAAAAATTGAAAATACAATGTAACAAGTGAATATAAATTTTGGTGAGAGAAAAATAAGTAATATTTGTGACTGGGGCAATTTTTATACATTAGTAAGTTAACTCACTTCAATTCATTATCTGGTACGGATGACACTACCATTTTCCCACGAACATCTGCAACTGAAGGAATTTGTTGATTACTCTTTTATAATTTTAAAATAAAATAAATAAACAAATATTTTTAAACACAATTTGCAAACATATCAATACATGTAATATCAAAATTTCTGCATTCACTAAATCAAAACTTATCTATTATAAAAGGAGGTCTGTGTCTGTGATGTCCAGACACAGATTTAGCACACAGATAGTCCAAATTTTTTGCAATTTTTGGGGTGCGTCGAATTTTAAAAATTAATCTAGAACATTTTTAAATGAATTAAATGAAATTTCATTATTATTGTTTTCTTTGGAATGGCAACTGCATAAAGATATGACAGATTCTAAATTTATTTTTCCCGTTTCTGTTTTTATTTTGAGCAGAGGAATAATTTTCCAGCAGAGGATGAAAAGAAGTTTTAACTTTAGTTATGAAGTTCTTTTTTTGTATCTCCCAGACTGTTAAAGATAGAGTAAAAATTTCAACGCATTTGAAATCTGTGGAAAATTTTACTTAAGATCGATACATAAAAATATGATTTTTTTTTAATAAATAATTTTTAAATTGAATATATCTTTTATATTTTCGCAAAAGATTGTGACGTCATGCCAAATTTCTCTCTCAGGAAAAAAAAATGCATCTTCTGCCCTACGCATTAAAAAAAAAGAAACAGATTACATTTCCTGTCACATTCGATTTCCGCTGAGAGCAAGAAATAAAAAACATATTGACTGGGATTGTTAAGTTTTTTTCGTAAAATCGGAATTGTTAAGGATAGATTAAAAATTTTAATGGATTTGAAATCTGCGGAAAATTTTACTCAAGTTTGAAACCTAAAAATATGACTTTCTTTAAATAATAATTTTTAAATTGAAAATATCTTCAACGGATTTGAAATCTGCGGAAAATTTTACACCAGGTTACCTTAAATATGATTTTCTTTAAAGAAACAATTTTTCAATTGCAACTTTTCGATTTACACAGTACAAATTTTGCCGTATTTGAAGAAGATATTCCTTACGAACACAAAAAGGACTATTTGAGGGTTTTCTATCTTTGAGATCGTTAATTTCTTTTTTATTCTTTAGTTCAAGTTTCTATTTTCGCGATTGTTAAAGATAGAGTAAAAATTTCAACGGATATGAAATCTGCAAAACATTTTACATTAGATGGACCTCAGATAGTTTGTTTTCAGTATCAGTAAGGACATGAAAAGAACTGTCACGTGCAACACTGTGCTGGCCTGCTAGTATTTTCTAAAGCTAAATGCACTTAATAAGGTCAAAACTAGTTTTTATTTTAGTCTTATTTTATACGCTTATACTGAAAGCCTGGTTTTTATTCCTCAGTTTTCTGTTATATTAAAAAAAATTCATTACATGAATCTGTATAAATGATTAACTCTAATCTTAAAATTTGATTGAATACTTGTGTAGACCTAACATCATTCTGGAGAAAATATTACAGTGCTACATCATTATACACATAGTAGCTAAAGACATTACCGCCCTTGATGATAAGTTATTTTTACAATAATTTATATCCAAAGAGCCTTCTTTTCTAACAATTTGTAGTAACTTGTGACACTTTACATTTTTTTAACTGTTAAAACATTATTTGTTACATTTTTTCTCTCAGCCTAAATTATTCACAGAATTTTAGAGTAATAATTTCTCAAAACATGGATAATTCAGTAAAGAGACTTGGATAATTCAGTAAAGAGACTTTGGATAATTCAGTTAACAGACATGGATGATTCAGTAAACAGACATGGATAATTCAATGATGCATTTTTAATAATTTTTAAAAAATTTACAAAAATTAAGCTGAGGTGTCTTTACAAAATTGTTTTGAGAAACAATGAAATTGGTCTTATTCTAATTTGTTTTGTAACTTATGATACTTTTTTAATTAAGTCTTCACTCATTTTGTGTTGCAAGTCTCAAAAATGTCTAAAAATTCCACAATTTTTAAAGTTTAATTTGATGGAAATTATAAACCTGTTTCAAATACCTAAAAGTGCATGTTTTGTATACATTTAACAAGATATTTAAAGAAATAAATCATACCTTCAACAAAGCATTAACATTTCTCTTAGTAATTATGAATTCATTTTTTCCTACTTAAAGTAAAAATAAGCTACCATGCTCCTTCAAGGCACTTATCAATCATGAATGAGTAAAAAATAGCCAACTATTCAATTTCTTTATTTTTAGTAGTTTTGATACATCTCACACTTATAGTTCAGCTTACACACTTCGAGGAAATTTTGTAGTTTGCATGCAGTACTATAAATTTGTCTTGTGTGATTTTTTTTTAACAGAAGCTAAAATCAACTTTATATTTACTTTGAAAAACAAAAGATAATTTCAATATTTCCAAGATTTTTGTTGAATTACGTATTTTATAGAACATCAAACCTCTCAACATGCTCCTTCTAAAATACAAAAAAAAGTGAACTGAATATGTGGAATTACTGGGGTTGGTATATAATGTTCAGCGATTGCAATAGTTCACTACTTCAAAAAGAACGATTTTGAAGTTACAAGTTTTGGCATTTTAAAAGTCAAAACATTCATAATAAACTGAACTTTTAATAGGAAATCATAATGTTTATCCTATTAAAGCAACATACTTTCATTACTTTTTACAACAATGGAAACTTAAAATTTATTTATATAAAAGTGTTATTTTTTGCCATTATTCCATGAGCTTTTGGTGGATAAATTTTTATTTTACAAGTTCAATTTTCTGAAATAGTTATTTGAAAACATTGAAATGAATCCGAAAATAAATTTATTTTTTCCAGTGAATTAGTTCATTTTAGCAAAATGTTAACTCATCAAAAGATTTTTCGATGAGTCTGTTCAACATTTGTTCACAATGCTGAACTAGAATATTCATGTAGATCTTACATTCTTTTGAAAAAATATCATTCTGGTAGACCACTACACATACTTCAGCTAAAGACATTACTGCACTTGATATTTCAAAAGTTTTTACTCAGATAGATAATTGTTCTTTAACATATACTAACTTGATTTTAATCCATCGTCAATATTATCGTAGATGTCTTTACTCTTTGGAAGGCTAGGTGACTTCTGAGGGGGTTGGGACATGGCAAACGAAAAGAACTTTTTTCCTCTGAAACGAGGTCGGCCAGGAAATCTGCAAATAGGCCCAGATGAGAAGGATTGAATTCCTAGTGATTGATGAGCATCACTTCAAAGCATACAACATCAAAATTAAGTCATAACTTCAAAAGGAATCTCAACATAAACAATACCCCTTTTGAGGCTACAAGAGTCAAATTATTGGGAAGTTAATTAAAACAAAACAATTTTATAACCTAATAAGTACACAAAATTAAACACATTCTATAATAAAACTTCTTTTGTTATAGACACAAAATGACAATCTAGTTTTTAATAGTAGCTGGTTATCAAAACTCATATAAACCATACGTTTCAAAGTGAATTTCAGATATAAAATATTAATAAATGACTAGAGTAAAACATTAACAGTCTTACCTAACGATAAGATTTAAATCAATATAGCACCTAACATGGTTTATACTCTTCAAATAAAAGAAAATCTAGGCCTTTAAGGTTTTTCTACTTTTTATTTACAGTTTGCATTTCACACACATCATAGTAGTTTAACCAGTGATTGCATGGGTAAAACAATATTGGTCTGGGACCCAGTTTTGAAAATTTTAGCTTTAATTTAATTTTGTATTAACAATTTTTAGGTTAAGCAAAAAAAAAATTAAGTCTTTGATTTTTTTAGCATTTGACTTCCAATGATCTTGTTTTATGAATGCAGGTAAAATTAAACATGCAATCTCTTGAAAAAAAACTAACTTTATTTTTTATTTTAACCTTTAAGGCTTTTTTTAAGGGCTTTTAACTAAAATGGAAAATTAGGCTTTTTTAAGGTTAATAGACCATGGGAACCCTGTCAAAGTAATTTCGAGTTTTGTTCTTTGCATTTCACTGCAGTTTCAAAGTAAGCAGATAACCAAAATGACAGTATGAATCTTGTGTCCTAGGTTTGGGGATTGCTGGGATGAAAATTTCTGCACTTTTGTATTATTTTCTAACATATCAAACCTGATTGTTTAGTGAAACATAAACATTCAAAAAGGAACAATTCTAGTTGCATTAGCTATATAGCTTGTTCAGATATGTATACAGTGAGCTCTAGAAATCTTTAATTAATATTCAAGTGATGATTATTATCTTTTCGGGGTAAATAAAGAATTTGCACTGAAACATACCCTTGATATGCTTCATTGTTCATGAATACTTAAGAAGACTCAGAGAATAACATGTCATCTTACAACTTAAAAATACATCTGTCTCAGTAGAAATCTCAAATGAAATCATACCTCAATTAAACTAAAATTTTAACTGCTAAAAGGTTAACTAAGAAATTTACCGCATCCAAACAATTTATTCAAAACACATTACTAATATTGCAAGATATAGAAAACTACAAACTTGATAATTTAATTATACTATTGCATGCATGTTTTCAGTATGTTTCTATATAATTATCACTTGCATTTTCACTCGTTTACTATAAAGAGTATTGCTTGCATTACATGTTGTCTTACAACTCTCTCTATGTCATAACAATATTTATTGTGAGCAAGGAATTTCTCATGAAAACAATTAAATAAAACTTTAGATAATGACAGATTGAGGATAAATTGATCCAGATCATCGCAAGTATTCATTTTATATAGTGGGATGTGGAAGCAACTTACCTACAGGTGAAAAATAATGCAATAACTCTTAGGACCATTTATCAATTCAGGAGAACAATTTATCAATTCAGGAGAACAATTCATTAATTTCACTTAAATAAAAGCTAAAACTTGAACCTATAAACTAACACTTGAACTACACAATCATGCTTATGAATCTTATAAAACAGCAGAATGGACCATCATATTAAAAAACACAATTTTAATAATTTATTGCAACTTAATAACAGTACAAATAACATAAAAATCTGCAAATATACATACATTTTATGATGCAAGATGTCATCCCTCTTGGGTCTTCCACGTCCTCTCATCCTATGTATAAAAAACCATTAAAATATTGATGTTTAAAATGCGTACATTCTTTGCTCAGATGAATTTTAAACTTTTTAAGATAAAAAATCTAATTACCCATGCAATATTCAAAAGTAAATTAAGAAAGCAAACCCGAAAAATAAATGATTCAGGGCAGCTACAGCAAAAACACTTGTAAAATAGTAGCATCATATTTTTTAAATAGTAACAAAAAAAATCTCCTCTAAAACCCTATTTTAGTAGCTCAGATGCAGTGAACTAACTAAAAACTAAGTTGGCTAAAAAATATATTAATTGAGTATAAAACAGATGTTGAAGATCTTGCCAAGAAATTTAAATTTTAAAATCAAGCACAAATATTTTCTCTTTTTTTAGAACAATCTAGCAACAAAATCCAATTATTTTCATTGTTGCCACGACTTGACACTAAACCTTTGGAATTGGTCCCATAAAAAAATTTTCTCTGAAGAAAAATCCTAATCTTTTTTTCTGTGTGCTATTAGTTTTAAAAAGGTACTAAATTTTCTTTAATCTGTGGTAAATTTTCAAAAAGTGGCCAAAATTTTCAAATTAGTAGTTTTTTTCCTAGATTATTTTGCTTTAAAAGATACCCCTAGTTGCCACAATTGAAAAATAGTAACCAAAGGTCACCACCCTTCAGAAGCAACTAAATTCAGTGAACTTTATAACATCAAACTTTCTAAAGTATTCCACCTCGCAGCTCACTGTTAACTTTAATTTCAAAATATTTTTTATATCAAATTATTTTCTTAATTTTATGATGTTACCCTTGGCTCATATTTAAAAAATAACTACCCATTATATTTAAATACAACATACCAAAAATATAACAGCAAATCTAATTATAATAAAGGTCATAAAAGAAAGCTAAAATGAATATTTTAAGGTTATTAATTTTCAGTACACTAAAACCACAGCAAAAAAAAACAGACACTATCCCTAAAATATTTTTATTTGAAAACACGATTCATTTTACAGTAAGTTTAAAATCCGGAAACTACCTGACCTTGGCCATTCCGAATTTCAGATTATTTGCATTTTTGTCCAAAAAATCCTAATCTAACCAACCTCCACACAAATTTTGTCTTTGCAATAGTAAAATAGCAGATACAGAAATAAGAATAATTTTCAAAAAAGAAAAACATTTTTAATACAATGCAACAAATTTTACTTGCAAATCTTCCAATTTTTCTGTGTGATATTTACTCTGAACAAGTCCGTTATTTTGCGTTATTTCATCAATTAGGTCCAGGTTTAATTCCTTGTTCATTAAAAATCGTTGGAAAGATGAAAAACGTCGGTAAACAAAATGTCTGGATTTTGGACAATTCCAGATTTTGGACGTCCGGATTAGGCACTTTGTCCTGTACAATATTTCAATCACAACCCAGATAAACTTTATTGGTTTAGACCTGTCTGTCGATGTAAACATGCATGAAAACCCAAAAAATCATGAATGTAAATGTAATTTAAAGTAATGTAAACCCTTTTTAAGGTTCACTTCAGGAAAATTGTAAAATTAGGGCAATACCAATTGGTATAATGTCAGGGTAAAATTAATAGGGAGAAGTAGAGCGATAATTTACAACCTGCTTAAAGGCATGATGCTACATGCGAAAATGCTCTTTTTCTTGACAAATACTCAACCAAAAAATAGCTCACTTTCATTGATGAATTCATTTAAAATACCACTGACCTTATCTGCTTTGAATTAAAATTAAGTTTTCATAAATTACTATTTGGGGATGTGGAGAAATTGTGTGACGCGAGGGAAATAAAATCAGGCTAGCAAATAAAATTATTCATTAAATTGCAACTATTTTTCTCGTTTGACATTAACTTTGAGACAGAATCATTAAATAAAGAAAATTGTTAAACAGAGGTTAATAAAATTGAGGTCGCACAATTAGAACTACAAATATATAAAAACTCAAAACTATTCAAACATTGATAAAACTATTAAAAATAATAATATTCGTGAAAGACACTACTCACACTTTAGATGCAACAGATGGGTTCACATGATGTTTCGGAGAGCGTGAGAAATCTTTCCTCGGCCGCCCTCGAGCTCTTTTGGCTGACGCAACATTCCCAATCCTATCAAAACCAAATGTTGAAACAAATGGTTTGGGAGGATCTTCTGCTGGAGAGACGCTGGCTTGGGAGCTTTCTCCAGAAGCAGACCTCTGTGCAATAGGCTGGGGAACTGAGGCAGAGCTTTCCGATACATTCTCAGATGCTTCTGTATCGGCTGCATGGCTATAAGCCGATGCTAACTGATGGTTGAATGAAATGGGTACTTTCTCATCTTCGCCTTCAATAGGTTCTGCTTCGTTTTCTAATCTGGAGCCTCCAGAGTGATCATCAGCCATTTTCATTACATCTTACACACTAAAAAGATTAATACACATTCAGGATACATGTAGAACTACGTATGTCGAGATGGTTTGAGACTGTTGAGTAAATTTATTTTAAAATGTAACTAAAAGTATATCAATCAAAGTGTTAACCTTTAGACTATGGCTGGTACAGTAGTTGTAACATGATCGCAACAAGATGGAATTTAGACAAAGGCCAGTACATCAGTTATACCTTGAAAATTATAAGAATCGCAGCAAGAAAGAATCGCGCTTGTTATATCTATAGCCGTAGTCAAAAGGTTAACTTACTGAAGTACCTTTCATTTGACTTTAAATTACAGTGAAAGTACCATCATCATGGTTCCTACACCTTTATTCAAAAAAAATTTCAAGGACTTTTAAAAGCAAAACAATATTTTTCAAGGACCTAAAATTTTTTATAACAACCTAAAACAAGGCATACGTAAAAGGTGTCAATTAAAAGAAAATGTAAAAAATATTTTTTTTTTAAATACATTTTTTTTTAACTACTGAGAGTCAAAAAAAGAAAGGTTATTATCAAATTTGGATTTTCTTTCTCACAGAACCTGTGATATTTTTTTTTTTGAGTAGGCTTCTTGTCTTAATGCTAACTATCAGGCTACTTGCACACCTATCGATTTTGGTCGTGCAATAGAATATTGTACGATAAATTCTTTTGGTGAAACAAAGAAGAGTATGGGAACTTACATCCGGTGTCCATGCACAATCTCCATTTTGCTGTCGCTCACTGCCACAACAGATGGCTGTCGTGGTTTATTTTGTTTGAGAAACAAAACAAATCAAAAGTTTGGCTGGTGAAAGAAACTTACACTAGAGAATAAAAAAGCCCTATCTTTGCGATCATTAAAAATAGAGTAAAAATTTCAATGGATTAAAAATCTGCAGAAAATTTTACAACTAAAGACTATCTTAAATAGGATTTTCTAAAAAATTTTTTTTGAATTGTTATTTTATATTTTTGCAATAAGAATTTGGCTATATTTCTTTGGATGCGTGCCAGGTTTCCAATGACATCCTGACTGCTAAAGCTACGGTTTCCTACGAAAGCGGTGCTGTTATCTAGCAACCATGATACGTCATGATGTGGCGGGCATAACAAGGCAGCCGTCTTAACGGATACCAGAGGTGTCAACTTAGACGATCTATACGTAGCATTATTAGTATATCTTGTGGTGTCAAAGCATAAAACACAGATTTTATTCAGAATGATGCTCAAATGGCGTACCTAGTACTAATCTGGACAAAGGAGAAAACTAGTCTGAACAAGTTCCAATGCAAGAAGAACAATTATGTACTAGTTAAAAAAATCAAGTACTTTCAAGGACTTTTCACCAAGTTCCATAATTTTCAAGGACTTTCAAAGGCCCCTAGTTGGGGGGAAAAAATTCAAGGAGACTTTTCAAGGACCGTGGGAACCCTGACCATCTTAATAAAAATATAATAATCAAATTTCTGATACTATTAGATTAAGAGCGTTGTTTTTGGGTTTAATGGCACAAGGGCCATGTTTGGCCAAACAAAAAACATATAACACAATAAGGGATAAGCAAAAACAGAAGGGTAGACAAGGGTAAAAATAAAAAGAAAGATCAATTGAGTACCTCAGGGTTAAGATGCCCGTACATACCAAAAGATGTGCTCCAGAGGGCAACATTAGGAGGACATAATTTTCTTTAGCAAACAAAGTTTATCAGCGATTTCAAGAAACACAAGTTAAAAACCAATATCCAAAAAACTCCAAACAAAAAATTACGCTTTTAACATAAATGAATTTTTAAGAGTTAAGTTACTGCTTTCATGAAGAGAGTACACCTAATTCTCTTTATGTACAAACTTTTTTTACACAAATCGATTTAACATGAATTGAAAATAAATATTTATTTCTCTTTTAATGAGTCATTTTGATTAAACATAAGCAGGCCAAGCCAATTTTTAAAAACAAATTTTCTCCTCAATTCTAAAAAAAAATATTTATTTGGAACATAATGGTATTAGTTCTATATCACATGCACTAATGAGGAATGCAATTGGAAGTTTCAATGTGAACTGAAGTAGTTGACAGCCTCTTATAGAGAATTATTTAATGGCCAAACTAAAACACTAACACAATGATAAATAGCTGAATTTGTTCATAATACCAGTGAAACATTAGCAACAGAGAAGATTTGTGCTGATTTTGCTCAAGAGATCAAAGAAAAAAATTCATTAATACAAGAGGATATCTGCAAAATTTCTAGTGATAGCAATATTTCAGTCGTTTTCAAACGTATACACCGTTTATTGTCAGAAGATGAAAATGAATAAAATCTTGTTTTGTGTAAGAACACATTTTTTTGCTCATGAAGAATTTTTTTCATTTCAAATGCGAAATTACTTTAATACATTTTATTACATGTATACTTTGTTGAAATAAAATTATAAGCTTATAAACAAATAGTTTGATGCAAGATTTTTAATTATTTTTTGGATTTGGAACTCCAATTTACTCTTTATCTATAGATAAAATGTCTTTGTTTACATGTATTCTTCAGGAACGTATCAATCGTGTAAAAACAGAATTACGTGTTATGTGTTTCTGATTAGGATCTCACAACTAGTATAAAAAATTCCAAAAAAAAAAAAAAAAAGACAGACCTTGAGATAACACCAACCGAACCATTCTACATATTAATTAAATTTTTGCCGATTACTATCAAGTAGATAGAAATGCATTAACTACTAGGAACTATACAATAAAAGGCGCATCTCAATTAAATGAATTCTGAAATTATTAACAATGGTGTTTGATGAAATGTAAAAGCATATTAGCAGTTATATAATTCGCTACATGCAAACAAAAAGCAAATACATTCAATCAGTACTAAGGTATAATACTGTAGTTGAACTTGATTGAAAAAACACAAAATTCAACAGAAATCAAGAACTATGCATTCGCATGAACTAAATTCTACTTTTTCAGTCATCTATCATTGTTTAGATTTTGCCTAACTAACAGCAAAGAAACATGCCCGACAGGTACGAATAATGAAATAAAATACAATGAAACAGTTTAAATTTGGCAAACATAATCGATGAGAAAAGCATTTCACACTAAGCAAATAATTCCAATATTGCAAGAAATGTAATTAAAGTGTCAACAAAACTTTTCCATGACAATCAACATAATGAATCAGAAATTGCTATACATATTAGACTTCATTGAATACACTTTACCATCCGCAAAATCTTCTTTTGATGGTGATGACAACTACGAAATGTTTAATAATTTATCACAGAACAGCAACTATAAAGTATGCTTACGATTAGACGAATGATTTAACTTTCGGAATTATTTGACTTTGGGAAAATCAAAGCGTCTAATCAACGATTTTGTTGGATGATTAAATCAATCAGAAAATGGAACTCGGGTGATTAGGTTTTGTTCTTGCGGAAAAAAATTCGAATGGACAAAAACTATGCATAGTGCCTAGATTAAATGATCGAGTTAGCGAATATAAGTTATGTCGTACATAACGGGTTTTCATGAAAATTCGCGCATAACTTAAAGCATTTTCCAATACAATAATTGCTAAAGCTATGTAATCAACAACTGATGCAATATAATAAAACCCTATGTTCTTGATATAATATCGAAAAATTTGTTGTTAAATGACCATATTTTCTTAATCATGAATAGGAAAGAAATTGAATTAACAAATAAGTCAGAACTTCCAAGAAATAATAAAATGCAAATCCATACATAAAATCTTGATTGTAAAAAAGGAAACAAAAATTTCCAAGCAATCTCACAAGGTATTAATCATAATTTAAAACATTTCTTTTATTTGAAGATATTAATTACATAAACAAACCTTGAAGTATCACAAGTTTTTCCGATAACATTTCAAAAACATAAACTGCAATGTGTCATTTGTTGGACGAAAAATTAATGAAAAATAATTAAAAAGCAAATTTAATCGTTTTTTTAAATGGATTTTTTTATTTATTTTCAAAACTTATTGGACTTAATTTTCTCTTATTTTTTCCACAGACGCAAGTTTTTAACCGAGTTGAGTTATCCGCCGCCTTTTTCTTAAGAGATTTGATATTTATATATAATTTCTTCTATACTATATTCTAGAACTAATCTATGAAACAAAATGCATGGATTAAAAATTCTACTTCTAATGTGCTATTTTAAGTGTATTCCTTTAGAAAACGAAACATTTTGTGCAATGTATGGGAAAAGAGAAACAATGATCTCTTGAATGGTAATGGTAATGGTAATGGTAATTTTAGTTAACGTCGTACTAGAGCAATACAACGGGCTATTGACGACGGTCCGGGATCAGTCCCTGATCTCTTGAATGACTCGGCTAAAAGTAGAGTGTTTTAAATTCTGAGACACGATAATCCACAAATAAAAGAACTTTAATATCTTCAGTTAGTTTTAGTCGTATAGCAATTTGCTTTCAGTCTAGAATTGAAATATTAATTTACTACATTATGCAGGTAGATAGTCAATTAAAATTCCACTTTAGCTTTACAGAGGAATATTGGCGGTGGTCCGGGGTCATTCCCGAAGGGGAAGATAAAGGACGATGGCTAGTAATTTTGAATCACGGTTGGATGACGAAGTTGTGTTGTGAGTTGGCACCTTACACTCCAAACTTCCACACCATGCCAACACGAAGACATCTTGTCTCGACAGCTTTAACGTACACCTGCCCCAGTGTACACAACGGTTGTAGGGAACAACCCTCTAAAATAAATATATTTCCTTTCAATGAAAGTTGCGGACCGTTTTCGTCAACTTGACTCATATCTCTCAATATTAATATCTCTATATTAAAAAAAAATTGCTGCCGGCGCAGTAGAATGGAAAACTCACACTTTTTTGGCTTGAATCTTGGACGATTTCCCCAGAAAGTACAGATCAGATAACAACGAAATTAATATGGTTTGTTCAAAATTGTATAGGGAACAAGATGGATAAGGGTTTTTTTCAATGCGGCTACTCAAACACATTCACACCCAACCCTCACCAAGACGCTTGCGAAATTAGTGTTGGTTTGCGAATCAAACCAAATGGGACTGCGTATCATTCACCGAGGGTTGTCGAGCGTAAACGAGCAGGGGGCGGAACCCCAAAGTGATTCTAAGAAAACGAAAGGACAAAGAGCCTAAAACGTACACAACTCTCCGTAATTGCTTTTTCGAATCTGACCATTCCAACTGATGTCCATTTCCAACATAGATCTGATGTCCATTTCCTACATACTTCCCTCTTTGGAGTCGCTGAAAGGTGACTGAAGGTAAATCAAATGCATGTCTAGTTCCTATACAGCAGGCCTTGAGCAGCAATTTGGGAATAGACAGGTCCTTTAAAGGAGCAACCCTACATTTAGCTCTGCCAAGCTCCTAATTAACTTCTTGAGATACTATCGATCGGAAGAAGAACGCTTTTTTGTTTACGTCGACGAAAACATGCAACTTGTAAGTTCCATTGCTTTTGAAATATATGAGAACTTGAAACTCATTAAGGATATACAATCATTTCCAAAAGTTAAATATAGTTGCTGTTAATATGAATATTTCAGAAAAGCTTCATCGGAATGGAAGGAAACGCAATATGTGGGTGTAATTGGGTTACAGAAGAAGTGCAAGAAGTAATACAAAACAAGGATAATAATTACTTTTATTATTAAAAGAAAAGAGTTGAAAGAAAAAGTTTACGTAACTTTACTAAAACAGGATGGTTAAAACAATGTGATGCTGAAGTTTATTACGGTGTGTGGGAACCTCTGGTAGCCACGAATTTGCTGCACAACGATTTCCCCATACTTTCTATGAGGGTTATGGATTATTTGTGTGCTCAAAGAGTGCCAAGCCTCACAGAGAAGAATTTTCAATTCCGTAACGGAACTTGTTGGATGACTGAGATTTACATTATGTCTCCCAAGCCTATAGGATTGCACACATGCTCTCTAGGATTCAGATAAGGAGAGTATGTCTTCATTTTGAACAATGGCGTCGACAAGGGGGCCCGGTCCATGAATTTGAAACCAGGACCGACAGTACCTCGAAACAGGCGAACTGTGGGCTCAAGGACTTCGTCTCTGTATCTTTGACCGATAACAGACCCCGTGTCGAATATGTGGAAATCTGTGCGGTCGTCTAGTAAGTTGCCTGCCCAGACCATGAATCCCTCTGAAAGAGAACTATATCTTTACGTGATGTTTCCCGGGTGAAAACGCGTTACACGTTTTCTCCGGATCGTACAAGGGTTGTTCAAATGGAAAAGTACGAAACGACACTGTGGGTATAAATGAAGACTTTATTCAATGTATACCCCATAGGACTGAGAACAACAATCCCATTGATAATCAAGCCAAAGGATTCCTTGTTTTCAAAATTCCTGTGGCCGTGACGAGACCCAGTCCTTCACAGCGTCCTTGAGTTCGTCGTCCGAGTGCAAGCGCTTCCCTTTCAGATGTTTTTTCAGGGGACCAAACACATGGAAATCGCAGGGCGACATGTCCGGGCTGTAGGGCGGATGGTCAAGCTGCTCTCACTTTAACTTGGACAGTTCCGCGTGCGTGACCCTGGAGACGCGTGGACGCGCGTTACCATGGAGCAGAACTACACCCTCAGTGAGCAGCCCCGGTCTTTTGTTCTTGATGGACCTGCGTAGGCTTCGGAGTGTCTCACAGTACACATCGGAGTTAATGATTCTTCTGTGCTCGAGGAATTCAACAAGTAGATGGCCTTGGACGTCGAAAAAGAGGGTGAGCAACATCTTCCCTGCTGACGCCAAGGCTTTGAACTTTTTAGGGGAGGTGACAACGCATGCTTCCACTGCATGCTGTCCCGCTTTGGCTCTGGCTCGTAGTAATGGCACCAGCTCTTAACACCTGTGACGATCCGCCCCAGGAAAGCGGGGTCTTCATGATACCGAAACAGATGTTGATGTGCTAGCCCCATACGCAGTTCCTTTTGCTGGTCAGTGATCTGCTTCGGAACCCACTGCGCGCACACCTTCCGATAACGCAACCTGTCGTGAACAATTGTCCACAGTGTTCCAACGCTGACATCCACCTTCACAGCCAACATTCGCATT
Organism: Metellina segmentata; assembly: GCA_947359465.1. NCBI lineage: Eukaryota > Metazoa > Arthropoda > Arachnida > Araneae > Tetragnathidae > Metellina > Metellina segmentata. Next base: position 86,012,854 of record OX375882.1, on the reverse strand, counting down.
GTGACACGCCGATCATTTCTCACTAGGTCGTCCACCTTGTCGATGAGATCGGCCGTGATGACTGTGTTTGCTTGGCCTGGTCTCGGGTCATCAACCAAACTCTCACGGCCTGTACGAAAACGGGCACTTCATTTTCTCACTGACTTGTCAAGCACACAGTCTTCCCCATATAAGGGTCACCATCCGGCGATGAATAACTGCCGGTGTAACACCTTCCGCTGTCAGAAACCGGATAACGCCTCACTGCTCCTCAATCGTCGAATTTTGCAATGTGAACGCCATCCTGTCCTCACACGCACTGCGGCGTCAATTGGACGGCGCTCAGCCTCTGCTCTCTCCTGCGCATGCGGGCGCCCGGGCATGCTCCGATCCACGCCGGAGATTCCAATCGCATTCCTAGATGTCTCGCTACGTTCTCCCATAGCGGCATAGGCAAATATGTTAACGACGTTTCGTACCTTTTCATTTGAACACCCCTTGTAGTTCAACGAGAATCAGTTTATAGGCTAAATCTGGCCTCTACACTGAACATGCCATAGCCACACTCTTGCCGACTCCACTGTCAATGTTCCAAACTCCTTTATAAACTCGCACGATTCTGTGCAGACTTCGTCTGGCATAGGCATAGAGACCAACGTGTCTGAGTCTCCTGTAAACAGTTAGTCGCGAAACTGACTCTTGAGGCGATTGTCAGGGCTGAACCCAGTTGTCTGGCAGAATATTTCTGAGACATCGAGCAGTTATTGCCAAATATCGGCTTTGTCAAATTGTTACTACCCTTGACCGACCTGGTACTGGTCGTCGGGTAACATCTCTAGTGGCTTGAATCCTCTGAAACAGTGTAAAGATCAGACTGAGGCACATTAAAAATTTGGGATCGACCGGATTCCAGCCTTACAATAATTCGTTCTTTCACAAACTGGTGCAGTTGGCTTTGTGACATCTTTCGTACTTATTGATTGTTAACAATGCTTATTACCACAGCAGTTGCAAAATGTCTGTCTTAACAGGCCATGTCGTTCAAGACCGTTTTGAACTCGTCCTGACGTGTGCCAGTGCTTTGCGCATGTCGACTGTACAACTCGTACCTTCAGTTGTGAAGTATAGTTAAATTGTCAGAAAAAAACAAGTTTGTTTCTAAAAATTCTCCCGTGGATCATTAATTCCAATGACATCGAGATTCCACATAGGATATACATCACAGTTCATAGCATACATAGTTATTACATCAGAAACATTAAAACAAGAAACACTTTTTGAAGTACCTGAACGCGTAACATCACACCAGTCAGGCATATTTTTTTCTTTTCCGATTAAAATATTACCCAGTTTTGTACTTAAGAGAACTATTCCGACTTTAAACTTTTGTTATTGCTCGGTGAAACAAATAAATATCATGTTCTTTAGAGCTCAAGTCAGGAACAGACCAATTAGTTTTTTGTAATTGCTTAAAAGTCATAACAGTTTTGGTCGTATGCACAAACCCACAAATCTTATTTTGAGACAAAACATCTACTTTGATAGAAAAACTATTCTTTAAATCACAAGTAATCATCGTATGGATGTAATGCAATTTGGGTTCTGACTTGCTCTCCCCACTCTAAATAGACCATGCACAACATTCAATTTTCCTTTAGGTTTTAATTTCAGATAATTGAGAGCCCTTTTACCTAAAAATGACAGCGAGTCTATAAATCAATAATAGCATTTTACACCACATCTAATTTCTTACACTCTTAATTTTAACAATTAATGATATTATCAGTACAGTATCTACAGTGCTACTATTCGATAAATAACTTGTCAGTTCAATTTTACTTTTACTTTTATCCACATTTTTATTTTCACTAGTGTTAACTTCACGGTCTGGATACATCAAAATAAAATGGTTTCGGTTGTGCTGAATGCATTTCTTTTTAAACCTACAGTTTCTAACAGAATGCCCAAACCATAAACATTAAAAGCAAGCTATTTTCCTTCTCCCATCAAAAGTCAGCTTTCTAGCAACGAAACAATTTCCACTTAGTTGTCTTTTCTGACAGAATATACTATAAAAATTTCTCTTTCCTGAACTGTCCTGATTTGTCTTTATCACCGCTGCAACAGAAGGAATGTCATGTACACTTCCTCTGACTTGCGGTTTCAGCTTCTTAATAGTACTAGTCTGAAGCCATTATTTCTATTACTTCTTTATTCAAGAAACTCATCAAGTTCGGCAATGTCCGCTCATCTGCATTGGGTACAGCTACAGTCTACTTTATGAGCGGTGGCCTTGGCGAATTTTTTTTTTTTTTTTTGCGAACTTTTAAAGTCGCCTAGGAAAGAATTATCTCAAAACTCTTTTTCTTTCAATAATATATTTTTTTTTTTTACAACGGAAAATGAAAGCTTGAAAACACATTTGTAAACGTTTTGAAAAGTATATTTTTAAAAAGCTATCGCAAAAAGTAGTAAGCTTAAACACATTTCAAAACACGTTTGTGAACCAGCAGAAAAACTATGCTGCGAATGTTGGGTAAGAATACCCTGAAACTTATCAATTGCTCTAAATACAGTAGGCTGTTTGAAAAGAAAAAGATTTACAAAAGAAAATAAAAGCAAGAAATAATACAACCTGATACGTCAGAACCGTTTTGATAATTAAATAAAAATTCCACAACAGTAAAAATACAAAAAAATGAACAAATGGTATCACAGAAAAAAAAAATTTAATAGGACCAATGCAATCAAAGGATATTGTAAAATCAAAATAGCCAACAAAAGCAAAGAAAAAATTTCAAACGAACCAATGAAATCAAAAGATTTTAACGGATTTTGGAAGAACTTTCTAGAATATTCAAAATGAAAACTGAAAGCTACCGTTTGCCATGAAAACCACAATAACCGTAAAGACAGATGGGTTGACTTAATTTACCGGAAGTCGCTACTAGAAATGCGCCAAAAAAAATCACCAAGGCCGTTGCCACCGCTCATAAACGTAGAGTGTAGCTGTACCTTATTGTTTTCCACCTTGTTGCGGCTTCTTCTTTCCCAAGCAATAAACGCTTCCTCTGGAAGGCATTGCTCCACAAGCGGTGTCAAAAAGTCTTCATCGTGGTGTCGTCGCTCCAAAATGGTAGCGTGAAAACAGTACGAATGGTACACAAGGAGAAGACATCTATCCGCTAAGATATTTAAGTTCTTATTATTCCAAGTACAATGAGAAAATATATAATATTTACACCATCACATTAACATCACTACACCAATACATAAAAGCATGTATTGTCAGTCCAGAACTGTGAACAAGCCTCACTTCAAGCTTCGCGCTTTCTCTAACCATCGTCTCCAAAGTCTTCCAAATATAACCCAACTGTAAAAGTCAAAAACCAATCAGAGATCATCTGGATGAACATCACCTGTAGAAGGACGCCCTATTTCCCTTGTTCTTCTCAAGTCATTGTAAAGCTCATGGCAAAAGAAGAGCAGCTTGCGGCAAACTCCAACCAATCAGAATATATTCGGCATTCCGATGACACAATGGAATAGGCACTGCCCTGCAAGTGAGCCTTCCTAAAGGTCAAGCAAAATGATAGGGCGTTACGCATAACCATTGTTAGCAACTGGCAGACATGAATATGGATCTGCAGATCTTCTCTTCCGAACTGCTCTACAGCTTAGGGAAATTAGCAGCAGTTGCTGGGAAGCTTTCAACCAATATAGCCGCTCAAGAATTGAGTACAAACGACTAAAGAAAATATTGAAATTTTTCTTCTTCCAGTAGACTTTCATCCAAATGCATTTTTTCAAACATTGACGAAAAGGACAAAAAATATTTGCCATCACCATTAAAATGCTTTAGTTCGTTTTGGGGCTACTCAAACTTTCGTTTTCAAATAACATCTTTTTACGATGAGGAATCGTAAAACTTAGCATCTAGCTCAGTTAATAAAGCACAGTATTGATCTCGATAAATATCAGCACCTTCGAGATCATTCTCAGAATCTTCTATAATTTGATCCGACAAGAATTCTTGACAAGATCTTCTAAGCAAATTTTCAACTATTTTGTTAGTTACGTCGTTTCTCATTGAGTTATGCTTCGGAAAAAAGTTCGGAAGCAATTTAAGCAACTGTGAGAGTTTGACAGAGGCCGAGTAATTGGCCTCTGAGGAGGTGGATAGTCCAATCAACGATTGTAATGATCTTACTGTTGCACGCTGTTAGCAGCGGTGGATACAACAAGGCATATGCCAACATCAACCAGGCTCAGGAAGGCCTAGGAAAACCGGGCCGAGACAGGATAGACGTGTTGTAAGACATGCGCGTACTGATTCAACAACCAATGCTGCAGACATCCAACGGGCAGTGGCAACCTCTCTCGATCATCCAATCAGTTATCGCCCAATTTTTGTCGACGACTTCATGACGTGGAACTAAACTCACTTAGACCGTTACGACGACTGCCTTAAACAGCATTACATTGCCGTCAAAGACTGGAATGATGTCGTGCCAGACGGGCATGGGGCGACGAATGACATCGAATGGTCTTCACAGACGAATCCCTCTTCTGTCTGGGTGTAGACGACAATCGAAATCGTGTGTGGAGGCAAAGTGGTCAGCGCTAAGATTCATGGTTTGATATGCAGTGTCACACGTTCAGAAAACCTGGTGCCATGGTGTGGGTGCAATTGAATACGATGCCAAATCAACTTTGGTATTCGTATCGGGCACTTTGACAGGCCAGCGTTACGAACAAGAAATTTTGCAGTCGTTACTTTTCCGTTCCTGAATTCCCAGGTTCACCCACTTTTTCAACAAGACAATACTCGACCCCATATTGTTGCCGTCTCTTGAGCTTGTCTACTACACAACGATATATTACCATGGCCGGCATACTCACCGGACCTGTCCCCGATTGAAAATGGATGGGATGCCATTGGACGTGATGTCACCACTCCACCAGTACCGCGTAATATGCTGGAACTACGTGACAGGGTTCAAGCAGCATGGGATAGACAGTCGCGGGACTTCATAAAGAGCCTGTATGACTCACTACCAATTCGTTGGGCACGCTGCATTAGGAATAATGGCGGTCATACGCCATACTGAATGATACCACTTTTTAAAATGTTTCTCAATAAAGTTTGCAATTTTCAGTATCACATTTTAATTATTTACTCATTCATAAGCACACTTTACCAAGTTTGTAAATTTCATTGCATTCTGACAATTCCTACTAGGTGAAACTTTTATTTGTCTTAGAGTGTATGAATGCATTTTGATCGAGATCGAACCAGAAACGCATAATACAACTGTGCAAATTGAATTATTTGAAGAATGGCGAAACTTTTATAGAAACCTAGTTGTCCGGCTTACAAAAACTGACTTTAAAATTCGATAGCAAACAAAAAAAGAAAATATCTACAGAACCTCAAACAAAAAAAAATAGTATTTTTAAAGTAAATTTGTGTGAGACGTCAGTTTTTAAATATTTGTATTTTTATACGAAAGACCAAAGTGAGTATATTATCTAGACCAAAGTGAGTCTATTATCTAGACCAAAATGAGTCTATTATCTAGACCAAAGTGAGTCTATTATCTAGACCAAAATGAGTATTATCTAGACCAAAGTGAGTCTATTATCTAGACCAAAGTGAGTATATTATCTAGACCAAAATGAGTCTATTATCTAGACCAAAATGAGTCTATTATCTAGACCAAAGTGAGTCTATTATCTAGACCAAAATGAGTCTATTATCTAGACCAAAGTGAGTCTATTATCTAGACCAAAATGAGTATTATCTAGACCAAAGTGAGTCTATTATCTAGACCAAAGAGAGTCTATTATCTATACAAAAATGATTCTATTATCTAGACCAAAGTGAGACTTTTAGAGTATACTAGCTGAATAATCTGGGGTTGCTTGGATTTCAAATATGACCGTGACCGCTAAAATATGACCGCGACATTTCCATGTGTGTACTCATACACGAACCCCGTAGAACGTGTTTCCTTGTCCATGTCCATTTATTACAGAAAAACAAACTTTAGATTTTAAAATTGGGACTTCGAGAGGCACTTTTAGGACTACCAATGTGCTAATTTTCACGGCTACAGATTGGTCTGAAGACAGGAAATAAATAGCCTATGTTTTCCGCAGTGTTCTAAAGTATAAGTGTACCAAATTTGGTTTGGATTGGTTACAGACGGTGTAGATTTATATAGAGAATACACACACACACATACTTTTTATATACATAAATTTTCAACCGGGTTACAATAATAAAGCAAAATAATTAGAATACAAAAAAAAAATTACACGTCTGTGCAAGTTAAGCATTGAGTAACTAAAATTCTGCTTGACTTCCATGATGGACTTTTGATATCTAACATAGCCCTGATTATCGCTATCTAAGGCCCGGTGCACACATCCGGTTTTTCAACGTGCGGCGCCGCTGCCGAACGCAAGTGCGGTTTGAGATACGTTAGATCCAATGGAGTAGTGCACACATGCCTCCGGCGCCGCACGTCCAACTTGCGTGCAATTTGTACCGCAGTTCCCCACGGCGCCCCACACGAGTCTCCGTTCTGAAGTTCCGTGTTTTCATAAATAAATGGAATATAAATAATAATTAATAAATTGATGTATCCAGTAACGTCTATTTTGCTTCAAAATATACTTTTTGTACGCCAAGTAAGCGAAATAAACACGTTTTCTTCGACAGAATATTTAGCGCAAATGGCGCGAAATGAGTACTTGCGTCATTTCACGGTTATGTGAGCATGATTGGGCTTCGGTGCCGCAGCGGCGCCGCACGTTGAAAAACCTGGTGTGTGCACCGGGACTAAAATGGTACACAGGTCCTTAATGAGGGGTGGAAGTTGAATCAACATCTCACTGGAGCAATAGCGCTATTGACGACGGTTCGATGTGAATCCCGATAGATAAGACAAGAGGACAACACTTTGTCATTTTGAACCAGATGGCGAGGTCAACACCAGAGCAGGCAACCCCACTCTCCACATACTCCCAAAAGAGGACATTTGAGGACATGACCGATTTAACGTACAACAGCCCCAATGTACACGACAGGCTTTGATTGGATTCGAAGTCACAACCCTCATAGTTTGCTAATCTGTAACTCTTCCAACAGGGCTATCCAGGCCCTAAGCCCTTACTGAAAATGATGGGGTTCGAGATTAAGATTCAGTGCTAATGAGCTGATAGTCTTCTGAGACGTTGTCGTGACTTTAACCTTTTGACTACGGCTAAAGATATAACAAGCGCGATTCTTACAACTTTCAAGGTACAACTGCTGTAATGGCCGTAGTTTAAATTCTTTCTTGGTGCGATTCTTGTAGCTTTCAAGGTACAACTGATGTACCGGCCGTTGCCTAAATTCTTTAATGGCGCTATCATGGTACAACTGTTGTAACGGCAGTAGTCTAAAGGTTAAAAACGGTTTAAAATATTCCCGATCACGGTAACCTTTACACTGTGCTTTGCTCCCAAATGAAAGTCTACGGTAGACCGGTCGGAAAAGTAACGAATTATATAGAAATCGGAGGACTGCGGAACTCGATGCTTGGTGCTTTGGTGCACGTTAAATCGGTCGTGATCTCAAATCTCATCACGTTGGCGTGGTGTGGAATTGGGGTGAGTGGGGTTCCAGTTCAGGTATTGACGTCATCTGACCGTCGTTCGAAATTACTTGGATTTGTCTTGGAGATAAATCCCAGACAGTCACCGATAGCCCGTTGTGTTGCTCCAGTGTGATGTTACAGTCGGTCGAAAAAATAGATGAGCACCGTAACCCCATGAAAAAAATTTCCTAAATTGAAAACGACCCATTTTGAATTAAACGTGCATTTTATATTTTTTTTTATTTCCAAGATTGGGTTTGTAAATGAATTAAACGTGCCTTTTATATTTTTTTTTATTTTCAAGATTGGATTTGTAAATGAATTAAACGTGCCTTTTATATTTTTTATTTCCAAGATTGGATTTGAAAATGAATTAAACGTGCCTTTTATATTTTTTATTTCCAAGATTGGATTTGAAAATGAATTAAACGTGCCTTTTATATTTTTCAAGATTGGGTTTGAACATTTATTGGCAAAAGCGATGTGATTGCGCGTGCCTTTTATTATTTTCCAAGATTGAGTATTTATCGGCAAAAGCGATGTGAATTACGACTGCCTTTTATTATTTTTAATTTCCAAGATTGGGTTTGAACATTTATCAACAAGATGGCAACACCCGAGTGTTGTTTTTTTTTTCTTCTCTCGCCAATCAATTGAACGTGCACCCCAATTGTTTTATTTACTCCCCCCCAAGTTTTTTTTAAAAGTGAGACCCATACCAGAAGATTTGCCTTCCACAAAATAAAATTATTTATACCGCATCATGCAAAGTCATCACATAAAAAAATATATATTTATACCGTGTACCTCTTCCAGGAGTCTCGCATCATTCAACAAAAAACTTGTGTGCCTCGCTCAATAAACAATATGTGTATACATTAAAATGCTTAGTGTGTCAATCAGAAAAAAAAATTTCACCTGAAACTTTTTTTTTTAATAGGGTTTGAAATGAAACACATATCATAAATAAAAAATATATATTTATTCATTTTGAAAACATGTGAATATAAATACAATCTTCATCCCTGCCCATTCGATTAGCAATGAGATCTATTTGATACACATGTTAAATCTGTTGTGGATTTCATGTTTCCTGAAAAGGGCATAATTATTTGATACACATGTTAAATCTGTTGTGGATTTCATGTTTCCCACCAATCCAGGTGTCCTGAAAAGGGTATAATTATTTGATACACACGTTATTGATACACACGTTAAAATAAAATAATCATAAATAAAAAAAACATTTATTCATTTTGAAAACATGTGAATATAAATACAATCTTCATCCCAGTCCATTCAATTAGCAATGTGATCCATGATTTTGATTTCTGAGAGAACGTTGCATTCTTAATTTCTTTACACAAATGTTTTCAGTTTATGATTTTGATTTCTGAGAGAACGTTGCATTCTTAATTCTTTACACAACCTTATACCCCTTTTCTTAGAGGTATTTCGTAGAGTAATTTCAGAATTTCAACCTAAGGGGTCAAAGGTTATATATATATATATATATATATATATATATATATAGATATAATATATATACAGATATAGATATGTCTTTGAACCAGTATTACCATTTGATCCAAGACACTAAAACTGCAGTGTCATGCATTCATTGCAGTGAAGAGATTGTCCCGAAATTAATGATCCGGCATAATTATTTGATACACACGTTACTGTACCTGTGTAACAAAACAATGGTAATGATTTCCAACTCATCCTGAAAGCACACTCGTACAAGAGGGGCCAGAGCACACTCTGATTCGAGTGACCATCAGGATTTTTTGAGAGGAAAAAATCACTCAAATGATGTGAAAACATTTTACACTGAACATACCTGTAGATCAACACACGAAATTTTCATTTGAAATATATATATATATATATATATATATATATATATATATATATATATATATCAGGATACATTCGATTTATAAAATCAACCAGATATATTTTACATTGAAATGCAACAATTGTATAAAATCAGTTGACAGTATTCATGTCTCGCTCAATAAACATTCCTAAAATTTTCAAACTTTTTCACAAAAAATTTGCAATGTTTCATTCGATAGAGAATTTTAAGACGAGTAAAACGAGTGGTTACACTTGGTATTTATTTATAAAACCTTTTGATAAAAAAATCTAACTCGAATCCTAATTAATTTCGAGATTTGAAAATTATTTCATTGAAAAGCAAATATTCAGCCGAGTAAAACGAGTGGTTACACTTGGCAGTTATCTTGAATTTAAATTTGAATTTAATTTCAATAAACTAAACATGATGGAAAAAAAAAAATTCACAAAAAATTGAAATAGTTTTATTCGATAGAGAATTTTAAGGCGAGTAAAACGAGTGGTTACACTTGGTATTTATTTATAAAACCTTTTGATTAAAAAATCTAACTCGAATCCTAATTAATTTCGAGATTTGAAAATTATTTCATTGAAAAGCAAATATTTAAATGAGTAAAACGAGTGGTTACACTTGGCAGTTATCTTGAATTTAAATTTGAATTAAATTTCAATAAACAATAATACTGATAACTTTTTATTCAAAAACTAAATCAAACCAAACTCAAAACTATCTCACAGCTTTAAAAAAAAAAAAAAAAAAAAAAAAAAAAAAAAAAAAAAAAAAAAAAAAAAAAAAAAAAAAAAAAAAAAAAAAAAAAAAAAAAAATTTTTTTTTTTTTTTTTTTTTTTTTTTTTTTTTTTTTTTTTTTTTTTTTTTTTTTTAAAGCTGTGAGATAGTTTTGAGTTTGATAGAGTTGATCAATTTGTACGAGTGTGTACGATTGTACGACGATCAATTTGTACACGTGGCAGTTTAATAAAAAGTTTTATTTTTTCAAAAAAATTTCATTCTTTCATTCGATAGAGAATTTTAAGATGAGTAAAACGAGTGGTTACACTTAATATTTATTTTAAAAACTTTTCAACTAAAAACTTAACTCGAATCCTAATTAATTTAGAGATTTGAAAATTATTTTATTGAAAAGCAAATATTCAGCTGAGTAAAACGAGTGGTTACACTTGGCACTTATCTTGAATTTAAATTTGAATTAAATTTCAATAAACTAAACATGATGAAAAAAATTTTCAAACTTTTTCACAAAAAATTTGCAATGTTTCATTCGATAGAGAATTTTAAGACGAGTAAAACGAGTGGTTACACTTGGTATTTATTTATAAAACCTTTTGATTAAAAAATCTAACTCGAATCCTAATTAATTTCGAGATTTGAAAATTATTTCATTGAAAAGCAAATATTCAGCCGAGTAAAACGAGTGGTTACACTTGGCAGTTATCTTGAATTTAAATTTGAATTTAATTTCAATAAACTAAACATGATGAAAAAAAAAAAATTCACAAAAAATTGAAATAGTTTTATTCGATAGAGAATTTTAAGGCGAGTAAAACGAGTGGTTACACTTGGTATTTATTTATAAAACCTTTTGATTAAAAAATCTAACTCGAATCCTAATTAATTTCGAGATTTGAAAATTATTTCATTGAAAAGCAAATATTTAAATGAGTAAAACGAGTGGTTACACTTGGCAGTTATCTTGAATTTAAATTTGAATTAAATTTCAATAAACAATAATACTGATAACTTTTTATTCAAAAACTAAATCAAACCAAACTCAAAACTATCTCACAGCTTTAAAAAAAAAAAAAAAAAAAAAAAAAAAAAAAAAAAAAAAAAAAAAAAAAATTTTTTTTTTTTTTTTTTTTTTTTTTTTTTTTTTTTTTTTTTTTTTTTTTTTTTTTTTTTTTTTTTTTTTTTAAAGCTGTGAGATAGTTTTGAGTTTGATAGAGTTGATCAATTTGTACGAGTGTGTACGATTGTACGACGATCAATTTGTACACGTGGCAGTTTAATAAAAAGTTTTATTTTTTCAAAAAAATTTCATTCTTTCATTCGATAGAGAATTTTAAGATGAGTAAAACGAGTGGTTACACTTAATATTTATTTTAAAAACTTTTCAACTAAAAACTTAACTCGAATCCTAATTAATTTAGAGATTTGAAAATTATTTTATTGAAAAGCAAATATTCAGCTGAGTAAAACGAGTGGTTACACTTGGCACTTATCTTGAATTTAAATTTGAATTAAATTTCAATAAACTAAACATGATGAAAAAAATTTTCAAACTTTTTCACAAAAAATTTGCAATGTTTCATTCGATAGAGAATTTTAAGACGAGTAAAACGAGTGGTTACACTTGGTATTTATTTATAAAACCTTTTGATTAAAAAATCTAACTCGAATCCTAATTAATTTCGAGATTTGAAAATTATTTCATTGAAAAGCAAATATTCAGCCGAGTAAAACGAGTGGTTACACTTGGCAGTTATCTTGAATTTAAATTTGAATTTAATTTCAATAAACTAAACATGATGAAAAAAAAAAAATTCACAAAAAATTGAAATAGTTTTATTCGATAGAGAATTTTAAGGCGAGTAAAACGAGTGGTTACACTTGGTATTTATTTATAAAACCTTTTGATTAAAAAATCTAACTCGAATCCTAATTAATTTCGAGATTTGAAAATTATTTCATTGAAAAGCAAATATTTAAATGAGTAAAACGAGTGGTTACACTTGGCAGTTATCTTGAATTTAAATTTGAATTAAATTTCAATAAACAATAATACTGATAACTTTTTATTCAAAAACTAAATCAAACCAAACTCAAAACTATCTCACAGCTTTAAAAAAAAAAAAAAAAAAAAAAAAAAAAAAAAAAAAAAAAAATTTTTTTTTTTTTTTTTTTTTTTTTTTTTTTTTTTTTTTTTTTTTTTTTTTTTTTTTTTTTTTTTTTTTAAAGCTGTGAGATAGTTTTGAGTTTGATAGAGTTGATCAATTTGTACGAGTGTGTACGATTGTACGACGATCAATTTGTACACGTGGCAGTTTAATAAAAAGTTTTATTTTTTCAAAAAAATTTCATTCTTTCATTCGATAGAGAATTTTAAGATGAGTAAAACGAGTGGTTACACTTAATATTTATTTTAAAAACTTTTCAACTAAAAACTTAACTCGAATCCTAATTAATTTAGAGATTTGAAAATTATTTTATTGAAAAGCAAATATTCAGCTGAGTAAAACGAGTGGTTACACTTGGCACTTATCTTGAATTTAAATTTGAATTAAATTTCAATAAACTAAACATGATGAAAAAAATTTTCAAACTTTTTCACAAAAAATTTGCAATGTTTCATTCGATAGAGAATTTTAAGACGAGTAAAACGAGTGGTTACACTTGGTATTTATTTATAAAACCTTTTGATTAAAAAATCTAACTCGAATCCTAATTAATTTCGAGATTTGAAAATTATTTCATTGAAAAGCAAATATTCAGCCGAGTAAAACGAGTGGTTACACTTGGCAGTTATCTTGAATTTAAATTTGAATTTAATTTCAATAAACTAAACATGATGAAAAAAAAAAAAATTCACAAAAAATTGAAATAGTTTTATTCGATAGAGAATTTTAAGGCGAGTAAAACGAGTGGTTACACTTGGTATTTATTTATAAAACCTTTTGATTAAAAAATCTAACTCGAATCCTAATTAATTTCGAGATTTGAAAATTATTTCATTGAAAAGCAAATATTTAAATGAGTAAAACGAGTGGTTACACTTGGCAGTTATCTTGAATTTAAATTTGAATTAAATTTCAATAAACAATAATACTGATAACTTTTTATTCAAAAACTAAATCAAACCAAACTCAAAACTATCTCACAGCTTTAAAAAAAAAAAAAAAAAAAAAAAAAAAAAAAAAAAAAAAAAAAAAAAAAAAAAAAAAAAATTTTTTTTTTTTTTTTTTTTTTTTTTTTTTTTTTTTTTTTTTTTTTTTTTTTTTTTTTTTTTTTTTAAAGCTGTGAGATAGTTTTGAGTTTGATAGAGTTGATCAATTTGTACGAGTGTGTACGATTGTACGACGATCAATTTGTACACGTGGCAGTTTAATAAAAAGTTTTATTTTTTCAAAAAAATTTCATTCTTTCATTCGATAGAGAATTTTAAGATGAGTAAAACGAGTGGTTACACTTAATATTTATTTTAAAAACTTTTCAACTAAAAACTTAACTCGAATCCTAATTAATTTAGAGATTTGAAAATTATTTTATTGAAAAGCAAATATTCAGCTGAGTAAAACGAGTGGTTACACTTGGCACTTATCTTGAATTTAAATTTGAATTAAATTTCAATAAACTAAACATGATGAAAAAAATTTTCAAACTTTTTCACAAAAAATTTGCAATGTTTCATTCGATAGAGAATTTTAAGACGAGTAAAACGAGTGGTTACACTTGGTATTTATTTATAAAACCTTTTGATTAAAAAATCTAACTCGAATCCTAATTAATTTCGAGATTTGAAAATTATTTCATTGAAAAGCAAATATTCAGCCGAGTAAAACGAGTGGTTACACTTGGCAGTTATCTTGAATTTAAATTTGAATTTAATTTCAATAAACTAAACATGATGAAAAAAAAAAAATTCACAAAAAATTGAAATAGTTTTATTCGATAGAGAATTTTAAGGCGAGTAAAACGAGTGGTTACACTTGGTATTTATTTATAAAACCTTTTGATTAAAAAATCTAACTCGAATCCTAATTAATTTCGAGATTTGAAAATTATTTCATTGAAAAGCAAATATTTAAATGAGTAAAACGAGTGGTTACACTTGGCAGTTATCTTGAATTTAAATTTGAATTAAATTTCAATAAACAATAATACTGATAACTTTTTATTCAAAAACTAAATCAAACCAAACTCAAAACTATCTCACAGCTTTAAAAAAAAAAAAAAAAAAAAAAAAAAAAAAAAAAAAAAAAAAAAAAAAAAAAAAAAAAAAAAAAAATTTTTTTTTTTTTTTTTTTTTTTTTTTTTTTTTTTTTTTTTTTTTTTTTTTTTTAAAGCTGTGAGATAGTTTTGAGTTTGATAGAGTTGATCAATTTGTACGAGTGTGTACGATTGTACGACGATCAATTTGTACACGTGGCAGTTTAATAAAAAGTTTTATTTTTTCAAAAAAATTTCATTCTTTCATTCGATAGAGAATTTTAAGATGAGTAATACGAGTGGTTACACTTAATATTTATTTTAAAAACTTTTCAACTAAAAACTTAACTCGAATCCTAATTAATTTAGAGATTTGAAAATTATTTTATTGAAAAGCAAATATTCAGTTGAGTAAAACGAGTGGTTACACTTGGCACTTATCTTGAATTTAAATTTGAATTAAATTTCAATAAACTAAACATGATGAAAAAAATTTTCAAACTTTTTCACAAAAAATTTGCAATGTTTCATTCGATAGAGAATTTTAAGGCGAGTAAAACGAGTGGTTACACTTGGTATTTATTTATAAAACCTTTTGATTAAAAAATCTAACTCGAATCCTAATTAATTTCGAGATTTGAAAATTATTTCATTGAAAAGCAAATATTTAAATGAGTAAAACGAGTGGTTACACTTGGCAGTTATCTTGAATTTAAATTTGAATTAAATTTCAATAAACAATAATACTGATAACTTTTTATTCAAAAACTAAATCAAACCAAACTCAAAACTATCTCACAGCTTTAAAAAAAAAAAAAAAAAAAAAAAAAAAAAAAAAAAAAAAAAAAAAAAAATTTTTTTTTTTTTTTTTTTTTTTTTTTTTTTTTTTTTTTTTTTTTTTTTTTTTTTTTTAAAGCTGTGAGATAGTTTTGAGTTTGATAGAGTTGATCAATTTGTACGAGTGTGTACGATTGTACGACGATCAATTTGTACACGTGGCAGTTTAATAAAAAGTTTTATTTTTTCAAAAAAATTTCATTCTTTCATTCGATAGAGAATTTTAAGATGAGTAAAACGAGTGGTTACACTTAATATTTATTTTAAAAACTTTTCAACTAAAAACTTAACTCGAATCCTAATTAATTTAGAGATTTGAAAATTATTTTATTGAAAAGCAAATATTCAGCTGAGTAAAACGAGTGGTTACACTTGGCACTTATCTTGAATTTAAATTTGAATTAAATTTCAATAAACTAAACATGATGAAAAAAATTTTCAAACTTTTTCACAAAAAATTTGCAATGTTTCATTCGATAGAGAATTTTAAGGCGAGTAAAACGAGTGGTTACACTTGGTATTTATTTATAAAACCTTTTGATTAAAAAATCTAACTCGAATCCTAATTAATTTCGAGATTTGAAAATTATTTCATTGAAAAGCAAATATTTAAATGAGTAAAACGAGTGGTTACACTTGGCAGTTATCTTGAATTTAAATTTGAATTAAATTTCAATAAACAATAATACTGATAACTTTTTATTCAAAAACTAAATCAAACCAAACTCAAAACTATCTCACAGCTTTAAAAAAAAAAAAAAAAAAAAAAAAAAAAAAAAAAAAAAAAAAAAAAAAAAAATTTTTTTTTTTTTTTTTTTTTTTTTTTTTTTTTTTTTTTTTTTTTTTTTTTTTTTTTTTTTTTTTAAAGCTGTGAGATAGTTTTGAGTTTGATAGAGTTGATCAATTTGTACGAGTGTGTACGATTGTACGACGATCAATTTGTACACGTGGCAGTTTAATAAAAAGTTTTATTTTTTCAAAAAAATTTCATTCTTTCATTCGATAGAGAATTTTAAGATGAGTAAAACGAGTGGTTACACTTAATATTTATTTTAAAAACTTTTCAACTAAAAACTTAACTCGAATCCTAATTAATTTAGAGATTTGAAAATTATTTTATTGAAAAGCAAATATTCAGCTGAGTAAAACGAGTGGTTACACTTGGCACTTATCTTGAATTTAAATTTGAATTAAATTTCAATAAACTAAACATGATGAAAAAAATTTTCAAACTTTTTCACAAAAAATTTGCAATGTTTCATTCGATAGAGAATTTTAAGACGAGTAAAACGAGTGGTTACACTTGGTATTTATTTATAAAACCTTTTGATTAAAAAATCTAACTCGAATCCTAATTAATTTCGAGATTTGAAAATTATTTCATTGAAAAGCAAATATTCAGCCGAGTAAAACGAGTGGTTACACTTGGCAGTTATCTTGAATTTAAATTTGAATTTAATTTCAATAAACTAAACATGATGAAAAAAAAAAAATTCACAAAAAATTGAAATAGTTTTATTCGATAGAGAATTTTAAGGCGAGTAAAACGAGTGGTTACACTTGGTATTTATTTATAAAACCTTTTGATTAAAAAATCTAACTCGAATCCTAATTAATTTCGAGATTTGAAAATTATTTCATTGAAAAGCAAATATTTAAATGAGTAAAACGAGTGGTTACACTTGGCAGTTATCTTGAATTTAAATTTGAATTAAATTTCAATAAACAATAATACTGATAACTTTTTATTCAAAAACTAAATCAAACCAAACTCAAAACTATCTCACAGCTTTAAAAAAAAAAAAAAAAAAAAAAAAAAAAAAAAAAAAAAAAAAAAAAAAAAAAAAAAATTTTTTTTTTTTTTTTTTTTTTTTTTTTTTTTTTTTTTTTTTTTTTTTTTAAAGCTGTGAGATAGTTTTGAGTTTGATAGAGTTGATCAATTTGTACGAGTGTGTACGATTGTACGACGATCAATTTGTACACGTGGCAGTTTAATAAAAAGTTTTATTTTTTCAAAAAAATTTCATTCTTTCATTCGATAGAGAATTTTAAGATGAGTAAAACGAGTGGTTACACTTAATATTTATTTTAAAAACTTTTCAACTAAAAACTTAACTCGAATCCTAATTAATTTAGAGATTTGAAAATTATTTTATTGAAAAGCAAATATTCAGCTGAGTAAAACGAGTGGTTACACTTGGCACTTATCTTGAATTTAAATTTGAATTAAATTTCAATAAACTAAACATGATGAAAAAAATTTTCAAACTTTTTCACAAAAAATTTGCAATGTTTCATTCGATAGAGAATTTTAAGACGAGTAAAACGAGTGGTTACACTTGGTATTTATTTATAAAACCTTTTGATTAAAAAATCTAACTCGAATCCTAATTAATTTCGAGATTTGAAAATTATTTCATTGAAAAGCAAATATTCAGCCGAGTAAAACGAGTGGTTACACTTGGCAGTTATCTTGAATTTAAATTTGAATTTAATTTCAATAAACTAAACATGATGAAAAAAAAAAAATTCACAAAAAATTGAAATAGTTTTATTCGATAGAGAATTTTAAGGCGAGTAAAACGAGTGGTTACACTTGGTATTTATTTATAAAACCTTTTGATTAAAAAATCTAACTCGAATCCTAATTAATTTCGAGATTTGAAAATTATTTCATTGAAAAGCAAATATTTAAATGAGTAAAACGAGTGGTTACACTTGGCAGTTATCTTGAATTTAAATTTGAATTAAATTTCAATAAACAATAATACTGATAACTTTTTATTCAAAAACTAAATCAAACCAAACTCAAAACTATCTCACAGCTTTAAAAAAAAAAAAAAAAAAAAAAAAAAAAAAAAAAAAAAAAAAAAAAAAAAAAAAAAAAAAAAAAAAATTTTTTTTTTTTTTTTTTTTTTTTTTTTTTTTTTTTTTTTTTTTTTTTTAAAGCTGTGAGATAGTTTTGAGTTTGATAGAGTTGATCAATTTGTACGAGTGTGTACGATTGTACGACGATCAATTTGTACACGTGGCAGTTTAATAAAAAGTTTTATTTTTTCAAAAAAATTTCATTCTTTCATTCGATAGAGAATTTTAAGATGAGTAATACGAGTGGTTACACTTAATATTTATTTTAAAAACTTTTCAACTAAAAACTTAACTCGAATCCTAATTAATTTAGAGATTTGAAAATTATTTTATTGAAAAGCAAATATTCAGTTGAGTAAAACGAGTGGTTACACTTGGCACTTATCTTGAATTTAAATTTGAATTAAATTTCAATAAACTAAACATGATGAAAAAAATTTTCAAACTTTTTCACAAAAAATTTGCAATGTTTCATTCGATAGAGAATTTTAAGGCGAGTAAAACGAGTGGTTACACTTGGTATTTATTTATAAAACCTTTTGATTAAAAAATCTAACTCGAATCCTAATTAATTTCGAGATTTGAAAATTATTTCATTGAAAAGCAAATATTTAAATGAGTAAAACGAGTGGTTACACTTGGCAGTTATCTTGAATTTAAATTTGAATTAAATTTCAATAAACAATAATACTGATAACTTTTTATTCAAAAACTAAATCAAACCAAACTCAAAACTATCTCACAGCTTTAAAAAAAAAAAAAAAAAAAAAAAAAAAAAAAAAAAAAAAAAAAAAAAAAAAAAATTTTTTTTTTTTTTTTTTTTTTTTTTTTTTTTTTTTTTTTTTTTTTTTTAAAGCTGTGAGATAGTTTTGAGTTTGATAGAGTTGATCAATTTGTACGAGTGTGTACGATTGTACGACGATCAATTTGTACACGTGGCAGTTTAATAAAAAGTTTTATTTTTTCAAAAAAATTTCATTCTTTCATTCGATAGAGAATTTTAAGATGAGTAAAACGAGTGGTTACACTTAATATTTATTTTAAAAACTTTTCAACTAAAAACTTAACTCGAATCCTAATTAATTTAGAGATTTGAAAATTATTTTATTGAAAAGCAAATATTCAGCTGAGTAAAACGAGTGGTTACACTTGGCACTTATCTTGAATTTAAATTTGAATTAAATTTCAATAAACTAAACATGATGAAAAAAATTTTCAAACTTTTTCACAAAAAATTTGCAATGTTTCATTCGATAGAGAATTTTAAGGCGAGTAAAACGAGTGGTTACACTTGGTATTTATTTATAAAACCTTTTGATTAAAAAATCTAACTCGAATCCTAATTAATTTCGAGATTTGAAAATTATTTCATTGAAAAGCAAATATTTAAATGAGTAAAACGAGTGGTTACACTTGGCAGTTATCTTGAATTTAAATTTGAATTAAATTTCAATAAACAATAATACTGATAACTTTTTATTCAAAAACTAAATCAAACCAAACTCAAAACTATCTCACAGCTTTAAAAAAAAAAAAAAAAAAAAAAAAAAAAAAAAAAAAAAAAAAAAAATTTTTTTTTTTTTTTTTTTTTTTTTTTTTTTTTTTTTTTTTTTTTTTTTTTTTTTTTTTTTTTTTAAAGCTGTGAGATAGTTTTGAGTTTGATAGAGTTGATCAATTTGTACGAGTGTGTACGATTGTACGACGATCAATTTGTACACGTGGCAGTTTAATAAAAAGTTTTATTTTTTCAAAAAAATTTCATTCTTTCATTCGATAGAGAATTTTAAGATGAGTAAAACGAGTGGTTACACTTAATATTTATTTTAAAAACTTTTCAACTAAAAACTTAACTCGAATCCTAATTAATTTAGAGATTTGAAAATTATTTTATTGAAAAGCAAATATTCAGCTGAGTAAAACGAGTGGTTACACTTGGCACTTATCTTGAATTTAAATTTGAATTAAATTTCAATAAACTAAACATGATGAAAAAAATTTTCAAACTTTTTCACAAAAAATTTGCAATGTTTCATTCGATAGAGAATTTTAAGACGAGTAAAACGAGTGGTTACACTTGGTATTTATTTATAAAACCTTTTGATTAAAAAATCTAACTCGAATCCTAATTAATTTCGAGATTTGAAAATTATTTCATTGAAAAGCAAATATTCAGCCGAGTAAAACGAGTGGTTACACTTGGCAGTTATCTTGAATTTAAATTTGAATTTAATTTCAATAAACTAAACATGATGAAAAAAAAAAAATTCACAAAAAATTGAAATAGTTTTATTCGATAGAGAATTTTAAGGCGAGTAAAACGAGTGGTTACACTTGGTATTTATTTATAAAACCTTTTGATTAAAAAATCTAACTCGAATCCTAATTAATTTCGAGATTTGAAAATTATTTCATTGAAAAGCAAATATTTAAATGAGTAAAACGAGTGGTTACACTTGGCAGTTATCTTGAATTTAAATTTGAATTAAATTTCAATAAACAATAATACTGATAACTTTTTATTCAAAAACTAAATCAAACCAAACTCAAAACTATCTCACAGCTTTAAAAAAAAAAAAAAAAAAAAAAAAAAAAAAAAAAAAAAAAAAAAAAAAAAAAAAAAAAAAAAAAAAATTTTTTTTTTTTTTTTTTTTTTTTTTTTTTTTTTTTTTTTTTTTTTTTTTTTTTTAAAGCTGTGAGATAGTTTTGAGTTTGATAGAGTTGATCAATTTGTACGAGTGTGTACGATTGTACGACGATCAATTTGTACACGTGGCAGTTTAATAAAAAGTTTTATTTTTTCAAAAAAATTTCATTCTTTCATTCGATAGAGAATTTTAAGATGAGTAAAACGAGTGGTTACACTTAATATTTATTTTAAAAACTTTTCAACTAAAAACTTAACTCGAATCCTAATTAATTTAGAGATTTGAAAATTATTTTATTGAAAAGCAAATATTCAGCTGAGTAAAACGAGTGGTTACACTTGGCACTTATCTTGAATTTAAATTTGAATTAAATTTCAATAAACTAAACATGATGAAAAAAATTTTCAAACTTTTTCACAAAAAATTTGCAATGTTTCATTCGATAGAGAATTTTAAGGCGAGTAAAACGAGTGGTTACACTTGGTATTTATTTATAAAACCTTTTGATTAAAAAATCTAACTCGAATCCTAATTAATTTCGAGATTTGAAAATTATTTCATTGAAAAGCAAATATTCAGCCGAGTAAAACGAGTGGTTACACTTGGCAGTTATCTTGAATTTAAATTTGAATTTAATTTCAATAAACTAAACATGATGAAAAAAAAAAATTTTTTTTTTTTTTTTTTTTTTTTTTTTAAAGCTGTGAGATAGTTTTGAGTTTGGTTTGATTTAGTTTTTGAATAAAAAGTTATCAGTATTATTGTTTATTGAAATTTAATTCAAATTTAAATTCAAGATAACTGCCAAGTGTAACCACTCGTTTTACTCATTTAAATATTTGCTTTTCAATGAAATAATTTTCAAATCTCGAAATTAATTAGGATTCGAGTTAGATTTTTTAATCAAAAGGTTTTATAAATAAATACCAAGTGTAACCACTCGTTTTACTCGCCTTAAAATTCTCTATCGAATAAAACTATTTCAATTTTTTGTGAATTTTTTTTTTTTCATCATGTTTAGTTTATTGAAATTAAATTCAAATTTAAATTCAAGATAACTGCCAAGTGTAACCACTCGTTTTACTCGGCTGAATATTTGCTTTTCAATGAAATAATTTTCAAATCTCGAAATTAATTAGGATTCGAGTTAGATTTTTTAATCAAAAGGTTTTATAAATAAATACCAAGTGTAACCACTCGTTTTACTCGTCTTAAAATTCTCTATCGAATGAAACATTGCAAATTTTTTGTGAAAAAGTTTGAAAATTTTTTTCATCATGTTTAGTTTATTGAAATTTAATTCAAATTTAAATTCAAGATAAGTGCCAAGTGTAACCACTCGTTTTACTCAGCTGAATATTTGCTTTTCAATAAAATAATTTTCAAATCTCTAAATTAATTAGGATTCGAGTTAAGTTTTTAGTTGAAAAGTTTTTAAAATAAATATTAAGTGTAACCACTCGTTTTACTCATCTTAAAATTCTCTATCGAATGAAAGAATGAAATTTTTTTGAAAAAATAAAACTTTTTATTAAACTGCCACGTGTACAAATTGATCGTCGTACAATCGTACACACTCGTACAAATTGATCAACTCTATCAAACTCAAAACTATCTCACAGCTTTAAAAAAAAAAAAAAAAAAAAAAAAAAAAAAAAAAAAAAAAAAAAAAAAAAAAAAAAAAAAAAAAAAAAAAATTTTTTTTTTTTTTTTTTTTTTTTTTTTTTTTTTTTTTTTTTTTTTTTTTTTTTTTTTTTTTTTTTTTTTAAAGCTGTGAGATAGTTTTGAGTTTGGTTTGATTTAGTTTTTGAATAAAAAGTTATCAGTATTATTGTTTATTGAAATTTAATTCAAATTTAAATTCAAGATAACTGCCAAGTGTAACCACTCGTTTTACTCATTTAAATATTTGCTTTTCAATGAAATAATTTTCAAATCTCGAAATTAATTAGGATTCGAGTTAGATTTTTTAATCAAAAGGTTTTATAAATAAATACCAAGTGTAACCACTCGTTTTACTCGCCTTAAAATTCTCTATCGAATGAAACATTGCAAATTTTTTGTGAAAAAGTTTGAAAATTTTTTTCATCATGTTTAGTTTATTGAAATTTAATTCAAATTTAAATTCAAGATAAGTGCCAAGTGTAACCACTCGTTTTACTCAACTGAATATTTGCTTTTCAATAAAATAATTTTCAAATCTCTAAATTAATTAGGATTCGAGTTAAGTTTTTAGTTGAAAAGTTTTTAAAATAAATATTAAGTGTAACCACTCGTATTACTCATCTTAAAATTCTCTATCGAATGAAAGAATGAAATTTTTTTGAAAAAATAAAACTTTTTATTAAACTGCCACGTGTACAAATTGATCGTCGTACAATCGTACACACTCGTACAAATTGATCAACTCTATCAAACTCAAAACTATCTCACAGCTTTAAAAAAAAAAAAAAAAAAAAAAAAAAAAAAAAAAAAAAAAAAAAAAAAAAAATTTTTTTTTTTTTTTTTTTTTTTTTTTTTTTTTTTTTTTTTTTTTTTTTTTTTTTTTTTTTTTTTTTTTAAAGCTGTGAGATAGTTTTGAGTTTGGTTTGATTTAGTTTTTGAATAAAAAGTTATCAGTATTATTGTTTATTGAAATTTAATTCAAATTTAAATTCAAGATAACTGCCAAGTGTAACCACTCGTTTTACTCATTTAAATATTTGCTTTTCAATGAAATAATTTTCAAATCTCGAAATTAATTAGGATTCGAGTTAGATTTTTTAATCAAAAGGTTTTATAAATAAATACCAAGTGTAACCACTCGTTTTACTCGCCTTAAAATTCTCTATCGAATAAAACTATTTCAATTTTTTGTGAATTTTTTTTTTTTCATCATGTTTAGTTTATTGAAATTAAATTCAAATTTAAATTCAAGATAACTGCCAAGTGTAACCACTCGTTTTACTCGGCTGAATATTTGCTTTTCAATGAAATAATTTTCAAATCTCGAAATTAATTAGGATTCGAGTTAGATTTTTTAATCAAAAGGTTTTATAAATAAATACCAAGTGTAACCACTCGTTTTACTCGTCTTAAAATTCTCTATCGAATGAAACATTGCAAATTTTTTGTGAAAAAGTTTGAAAATTTTTTTCATCATGTTTAGTTTATTGAAATTTAATTCAAATTTAAATTCAAGATAAGTGCCAAGTGTAACCACTCGTTTTACTCAGCTGAATATTTGCTTTTCAATAAAATAATTTTCAAATCTCTAAATTAATTAGGATTCGAGTTAAGTTTTTAGTTGAAAAGTTTTTAAAATAAATATTAAGTGTAACCACTCGTTTTACTCATCTTAAAATTCTCTATCGAATGAAAGAATGAAATTTTTTTGAAAAAATAAAACTTTTTATTAAACTGCCACGTGTACAAATTGATCGTCGTACAATCGTACACACTCGTACAAATTGATCAACTCTATCAAACTCAAAACTATCTCACAGCTTTAAAAAAAAAAAAAAAAAAAAAAAAAAAAAAAAAAAAAAAAAAAAAAAAATTTTTTTTTTTTTTTTTTTTTTTTTTTTTTTTTTTTTTTTTTTTTTTTTTTAAAGCTGTGAGATAGTTTTGAGTTTGGTTTGATTTAGTTTTTGAATAAAAAGTTATCAGTATTATTGTTTATTGAAATTTAATTCAAATTTAAATTCAAGATAACTGCCAAGTGTAACCACTCGTTTTACTCATTTAAATATTTGCTTTTCAATGAAATAATTTTCAAATCTCGAAATTAATTAGGATTCGAGTTAGATTTTTTAATCAAAAGGTTTTATAAATAAATACCAAGTGTAACCACTCGTTTTACTCGCCTTAAAATTCTCTATCGAATAAAACTATTTCAATTTTTTGTGAATTTTTTTTTTTTTCATCATGTTTAGTTTATTGAAATTAAATTCAAATTTAAATTCAAGATAACTGCCAAGTGTAACCACTCGTTTTACTCGGCTGAATATTTGCTTTTCAATGAAATAATTTTCAAATCTCGAAATTAATTAGGATTCGAGTTAGATTTTTTAATCAAAAGGTTTTATAAATAAATACCAAGTGTAACCACTCGTTTTACTCGTCTTAAAATTCTCTATCGAATGAAACATTGCAAATTTTTTGTGAAAAAGTTTGAAAATTTTTTTCATCATGTTTAGTTTATTGAAATTTAATTCAAATTTAAATTCAAGATAAGTGCCAAGTGTAACCACTCGTTTTACTCAGCTGAATATTTGCTTTTCAATAAAATAATTTTCAAATCTCTAAATTAATTAGGATTCGAGTTAAGTTTTTAGTTGAAAAGTTTTTAAAATAAATATTAAGTGTAACCACTCGTTTTACTCATCTTAAAATTCTCTATCGAATGAAAGAATGAAATTTTTTTGAAAAAATAAAACTTTTTATTAAACTGCCACGTGTACAAATTGATCGTCGTACAATCGTACACACTCGTACAAATTGATCAACTCTATCAAACTCAAAACTATCTCACAGCTTTAAAAAAAAAAAAAAAAAAAAAAAAAAAAAAAAAAAAAAAAAAAAAAAAAAAAAAAAAAAAAAAAATTTTTTTTTTTTTTTTTTTTTTTTTTTTTTTTTTTTTTTTTTTTTTTTTTTTTTTTTTAAAGCTGTGAGATAGTTTTGAGTTTGGTTTGATTTAGTTTTTGAATAAAAAGTTATCAGTATTATTGTTTATTGAAATTTAATTCAAATTTAAATTCAAGATAACTGCCAAGTGTAACCACTCGTTTTACTCATTTAAATATTTGCTTTTCAATGAAATAATTTTCAAATCTCGAAATTAATTAGGATTCGAGTTAGATTTTTTAATCAAAAGGTTTTATAAATAAATACCAAGTGTAACCACTCGTTTTACTCGCCTTAAAATTCTCTATCGAATAAAACTATTTCAATTTTTTGTGAATTTTTTTTTTTCCATCATGTTTAGTTTATTGAAATTAAATTCAAATTTAAATTCAAGATAACTGCCAAGTGTAACCACTCGTTTTACTCGGCTGAATATTTGCTTTTCAATGAAATAATTTTCAAATCTCGAAATTAATTAGGATTCGAGTTAGATTTTTTAATCAAAAGGTTTTATAAATAAATACCAAGTGTAACCACTCGTTTTACTCGTCTTAAAATTCTCTATCGAATGAAACATTGCAAATTTTTTGTGAAAAAGTTTGAAAATTTTAGGAATGTTTATTGAGCGAGACATGAATACTGTCAACTGATTTTATACAATTGTTGCATTTCAATGTAAAATATATCTGGTTGATTTTATAAATCGAATGTATCCTGATATATATATATATATATATATATATATATATATATATATATATATATTTCAAATGAAAATTTCGTGTGTTGATCTACAGGTATGTTCAGTGTAAAATGTTTTCACATCATTTGAGTGATTTTTTCCTCTCAAAAAATCCTGATGGTCACTCGAATCAGAGTGTGCTCTGGCCCCTCTTGTACGAGTGTGCTTTCAGGATGAGTTGGAAATCATTACCATTGTTTTGTTACACAGGTACAGTAACGTGTGTATCAAATAATTATGCCGGATCATTAATTTCGGGACAATCTCTTCACTGCAATGAATGCATGACACTGCAGTTTTAGTGTCTTGGATCAAATGGTAATACTGGTTCAAAGACATATCTATATCTGTATATATATTATATCTATATATATATATATATATATATATATATATATATAACCTTTGACCCCTTAGGTTGAAATTCTGAAATTACTCTACGAAATACCTCTAAGAAAAGGGGTATAAGGTTGTGTAAAGAATTAAGAATGCAACGTTCTCTCAGAAATCAAAATCATAAACTGAAAACATTTGTGTAAAGAAATTAAGAATGCAACGTTCTCTCAGAAATCAAAATCATGGATCACATTGCTAATTGAATGGACTGGGATGAAGATTGTATTTATATTCACATGTTTTCAAAATGAATAAATGTTTTTTTTATTTATGATTATTTTATTTTAACGTGTGTATCAATAACGTGTGTATCAAATAATTATACCCTTTTCAGGACACCTGGATTGGTGGGAAACATGAAATCCACAACAGATTTAACATGTGTATCAAATAATTATGCCCTTTTCAGGAAACATGAAATCCACAACAGATTTAACATGTGTATCAAATAGATCTCATTGCTAATCGAATGGGCAGGGATGAAGATTGTATTTATATTCACATGTTTTCAAAATGAATAAATATATATTTTTTATTTATGATATGTGTTTCATTTCAAACCCTATTAAAAAAAAAAGTTTCAGGTGAAATTTTTTTTTCTGATTGACACACTAAGCATTTTAATGTATACACATATTGTTTATTGAGCGAGGCACACAAGTTTTTTGTTGAATGATGCGAGACTCCTGGAAGAGGTACACGGTATAAATATATATTTTTTTATGTGATGACTTTGCATGATGCGGTATAAATAATTTTATTTTGTGGAAGGCAAATCTTCTGGTATGGGTCTCACTTTTAAAAAAAACTTGGGGGGGAGTAAATAAAACAATTAGGGTGCACGTTCAATTGATTGGCGAGAGAAGAAAAAAAAAACAACACTCGGGTGTTGCCATCTTGTTGATAAATGTTCAAACCCAATCTTGGAAATTAAAAATAATAAAAGGCAGTCGTAATTCACATCGCTTTTGCCGATAAATACTCAATCTTGGAAAATAATAAAAGGCACGCGCAATCACATCGCTTTTGCCAATAAATGTTCAAACCCAATCTTGAAAAATATAAAAGGCACGTTTAATTCATTTTCAAATCCAATCTTGGAAATAAAAAATATAAAAGGCACGTTTAATTCATTTTCAAATCCAATCTTGGAAATAAAAAATATAAAAGGCACGTTTAATTCATTTACAAATCCAATCTTGAAAATAAAAAAAAATATAAAAGGCACGTTTAATTCATTTACAAACCCAATCTTGGAAATAAAAAAAAATATAAAATGCACGTTTAATTCAAAATGGGTCGTTTTCAATTTAGTAAATTTTTTTCATGTGGTTACGGTGCTCATCTATTTTTTCGACCGACTGTACGCCACCTATGGCATGGACTGTAAAACCATTGACTAGTGTCTGTTTGACAGTCGTCGTCATAGGGTACATGTCAAATGGGATTGGCACCGGGACAACCTCGAAAATAAAAATTTATTTCATATGCCCTAGATTTACTGTCATGTTCTATTTAAAAAAACAACGTGTCTCAATCCAAATCAAATGGGATTAAACTTGACATTTGCAAAATGAGTTGATTGATCATTGCATCTTTTTCTATAATTATGGCATCTTTTTCCCTGATAGTGTGTCGCTCTTTTTCAATCATTGCATCTTTTTCTGTAATCACGGCAGTCAATTCCGTTCGAACACGATCAACGGCCGTCAAAATCTCCTGTTGTTTTTTACCAAATCTAAAGGGTTCTCGAAGCACCAGGTCCATCAATGCATTGCCCAAAGTTAATTGCCGGTGCGTCCAGTCGTGCATTGTCATATCCCATACAGACTCGGTGGGTGACAGTACAACAGGCACAATCCATTCATTCAAATAAATATATTCGTTGAATGGAATGATACTGTTGCTGCACGCATCGGATTGAAAACTGTTTTCCAAATCCAACTGCTTGTCGCGTTGAAGGGGAATCACATGTCTGCGCAGGGAATCGATATTCTCATAGATGGTATACCATCCATCTCCACTTTTATTCTCCACCAGGATCTCATTCAAGGGGGCACTATTCTTGTGTCTAAAATCCATGTACTCCTTTAAACCGTTTCGGTAACTGAGGGATAACATGAGAGCTGCGTGCTGGGGCATGGTTCGATTCAAATAAAAGTGATGACTACCCCTTTTCTGGCGACCACTTTTAAATTTTTTCATGCCTAAATAATCATCCTCACGACCTTCCCGTTCCTCGTTTGCTTTTTGCAAAGCAATTTCAGTCCAGTTACATTGGGATCGAAAATCACTCACATAACACATGACATTGATCAAATGTTGAGTGGATTTAATATGTTTCATTAATTTACAGGGCGTATTTTTTTGTACGCGAATGCCCTCTGCCATTTTCACCTTGTACCAACAACTTTTAAATGCGTCCTTGTCCTCGAAACGCAGCACGCAAATCATATGTTTGTGGAGTTTATACATGGGATCTGTATTGGGCAAACCATCGCACACGCACCAGTACGGGAGAAAGAATATTTTATCCTTTAGAGTCTCCATGCGCATCAAATTTTGCATGGCTCCCGCTCGCACCATTACGTGATACCACAATAGTTTCGTATGGGCTGCGTGGTGCAAAGCGACCCAGCGCCAATCCATATGCAAACTGGTACAAAATTCCAACGCATTATTGTTGGACAGAAAGAGTACGTGGGACAAGACCGTGTCGAAACTGGATGCGATCGACTCGTCATACAATTCAGGAACTTCCTGGCAAGACAGTTTGGTACCGTTGAAATGCGGATGCTCGATCCAATGCGTACACTCTTCACAGTTCCAATACTCAAACAGTTGTTGAGGCGGGTTGGTGAGTGCAGACCATTTCATTTTTTTGGTTTCATGTTCAGCCAAATACCGCTCTTTGCGTTTGCGATCGTCCAACGCACACTTTTCCGCATCTCGTTTGGTTTTCAAACAATCGTACCGGTGTCGAGAATGATCCAGACCGTCACCACGTATCCAGGAAAAATCGAGGCACCAAGGACATTTGTACTGACAATCGATACGGTGCACTTGGAATAAATGACGGATCATTGCTTTCGGGACGATCTTTTCATTACAATGAATGCATGACACTGCAGTTTTAGTGCCTTGAATCAAATTGTAATATTGCTTCGAATACATATCTGAAGAACCGTGTGGAATGACCACACACTTCTCCACATTTCGTTTGGCTTTCAAACAATCGTACCGGTGTCGATAATGATCCTGACCGTCACCACGTATCCAGAAAAAATCGAGGCACCAAGGACACTTGAAGTTAGATTGAATATCGTGCACTTGCAATAAATGCTGGATCATTAATTTCGGGACAATGTCTTCACTGCAATGAATGCATGACACTGCAGTTTTAGTGTCTTGGATCAAATGGTAATACTGGTTCAAAGACATATCTATATCTGTATCTATATTATATATATATATATATATATATATATATATATATATATATATATATAATATCTATATCTATATTAAATCTATATATATAATATATATAAACTTTGACCTTTGAACTTAGCGGTTGAACTTCTGAAATTACCTACTGAAAAAGGCTGTAAGGTTGTGTAAAGAATTAAGAATGCAACGTTCTCTCAGAAATCAAAATCATAAACTGAAAACATTTGTAACAAAACTTTTTTATACGATCAAATGTTTTCGATATCATCCAATCAAACACGAATGCAACGTTTTCTCAGAAATCAACTGAAAACCTTTGTAACAAAATTTTTTATGCGATCCAATATATCGATATCATTAAGAATGCAACGTTCTCTCAAATCTAGTTTTATGCGAGAGAGAGAGAGACAGTCAAAAATCCTAAAGAATGCAAGGTTCTCTCAAATCTAGTTTTATGCGAGAGAGAGACAGTCAAAAAACAAAAATGTTCTGGAGCAGCACCCCCTTTTATATCCCCGCAGGAAAAAAAAAAAAAAAAAAAAAAAAAAAAAAAAAAAAAAAAAAAAAAAAAAAAAAAAAAAAAAAAAAAAAATTTAGAAAAAAATAATCACCTGATTGGTTAAAACGGATGGGATATAAAAGGGTCACCGTTTTCAATACCACGCCATTTCTCTCACGATTGGAATGGTGCATGTTAAATCTGTCGTGGCAGCAACAACAAAAAAAAGTTTTCAGTCACCCAATTGAATTTAGATTTTTTAAGTATACATTCAAGTGAAGAAATGAATTTTTAAAGCAAAATCTATAAATGTCAGTTCAAAGTCGATGGATAGATGGCAGCACGAAATGGGTAGATTTTGGTCTACTTTTCCTAAGTCCCAACGATATTTTAAAAAATTCATATAAAATCAGGAAATGTGCACAAAAATATGAAATTAATTGCAGTAACAAGGCGTAATTGTAGTGTTCATTTTGGAGTGGTTTCGTATTTTTAAAACAATTTAAAATTTTTAAGATTTATCAGCTTTCACGTAGCACGATATTGCAAACAGAAATGTTAAAGTAGAAATGAACGAAGAAATGACGAAAAACGTTTATTTAAAACACAATCTATAAAATTTATTTTTTCAATTAACAAGAGCCTTTTTCATTGTTTGCGTGTGGGCGTCGTTAAAAAGCAACACGCGAAAATCGTGGGAATGAACTCGAACCCCGAAATCCTGAAAACGTTTATTTAAATACAAAACAACATTACCAAACGTTTCGTTTTCAATTAATTTGAGTATATTTTCGCTAAACAAGGGCCAAATTAACTGTTTGCGCGTGGTTTTAAAGCGTATGTTTTCCTCAAGTGGAAATCAAGATTGGTGTTTTTTTTTTGCAAACCATCATCTACACAATTTGAACATAAAAAAACATGGTTATCGTTTACTGTACGGTCCATATTGGCGACTTTTTCCAAAACATCGCCAAATGTAAGATTGCGTCAATGACGTCCATATCCAAGATGGCGTCATCAACACAACATACATAGGAACAAGTAAACAAAACTTTTGCATCCAATTTTCTGATTCTGTATAAGCAAAATCCACACTGTGAACCTTTGCAAATATGGAAATGAAAATGAGGAATGCACAAATAAACAATAGAATGTAAAGAAAACTAACTTGCCCATCACTTCCGCTAGCTCCATACGATTTCTCCGCTGTTTCGGTTGTCATGATTATTTGCTCCCTTCGCCTCATCGCATGTTAAGGGCGGGTAAACACGCATTTTTGCATCCACAAAAGCCATAAGTTTTTTTTTCACCACTCATATACGACGAGATATATATACAATTAGTGTAGATGCAGACATACTTATTTAACGATGGTGTAATTCCGACAGTAATTAATATCGAAAGGAACGGAGCGTCGAAAAGCGATGGTAACGGAAATCACAGAGCGATCCAAAAAACGCACGTGCTAACGAAGGGAGCAGTCGATACTTATTTAACGATGGTGTAATTCCCACAGCAATAAAAATCGAAAGAAATGGAGCGTTGAAAAGCGATGCTGCAGGAACGTTTAAAAGCGATGGTAACGGAAACGATCCAAAAAACACACTTGCCAACGAAGGGAACGGTCGAAGAGGAATGGTATTTGAAAAAAACGGTCGAAAAGGAGTGGGTGGTATTTGAAAACCCCGGGGTGAAGGGACTTAGATAGGGTTGTAATAAATAAAAACCCGGCCAAGGGTGGATATTAAAAAATTGTTTTTAACAAAGTTAAAATGGCAGAATTAAAAAAATAACCTCTGAGGGTATTAAAATCTCAAGTATATATAATGAGGAAAAAAAAAAAAAAAAAAAAAAAAAAAAAAAAAAAAAAAAAAAAAAAAAAAAAAAACTTCCCCGCGTTCCAAAAACAACTTTTTGAAGGATATTGCCTTATATGGTCACAACGCTTCGACCGCGTGCTAAAAAATAACTTTTTTCAAGGATATTGCCTTATATGGTCACAACGCTTCGACCTGCTTTTTCCTGCGATCCTATTGGCTCAAACTTTGCAGCGGTGGGTATAAGAAGCGATGCGATCCGCCATTCTATCGGACTCATTGGTAAGTAAACTCTTGTTGCTTTTGCTGCTTCTCGCTGCTTGTTGTCCTGTTCCTGCTCTCTTTTCCCCCGGTTCGGTGGAATTGGGGAAAAGAGCAGAAACAGTTGCTCTGTGTGTGTGTATGCTTTTTTTTTTGGCGCATGTGGTGTCATCCTGCACCTTCGCAATTCCAGTCAATTTCCCCGAAAAACATGTCCCTCCTGCAGGGCTAGTAAGGGAATCGTACTGGGTCTTTGTGGAGTGTGTGGGGATTTATGCAAAGGACTGAGCCGGCCAGACCTCTGCATAAAGACACGCTTTTTATTTTTTTTTCGCTTTTGTTGTCATGTCCCTCCCCGAGTCCCGAAGCAAGAAGACGCAATCGATAACCCATGCTGTTTGACCCCGTGTATGGCTATACATGGATGCACAGCATGGGTTGAGGATCCTGTACCCCCTTTTTGGGGAGTATGGATGCCTGTTTCTTTATTGAAACAGATGCGCGTTTCGAGAATTTTTTTCTCGTTGCGCTTGCTCGTTTCGAAAAAAAACCTTGTGTTTTTTTTCGATTACGGATGCCTGATACGACGTATGTCGTTCAGATGCTCGTTCTTTTTATAAAGGACGGATGGATACCTTTGTACCCAAGACTTTGGTCCTGATGACGGATTTCTGTTTCTCGAGGGATCATGACATTGGAGGCCTGCACGGTAAAACGTGGAGTTGCCTGTATCTGGGGAAGCCTCTTGGTGCACCCGGGAAGGATGCCTGTTTCTCCTGAAACGGATGCCCATCATCGAGAAAATATCTCTCGTGTTGGATGCCTACAACCAGGCTTCAAAAACCTGGGGGTAGGTTTTTTTCCCCTACAGGTGGCGAGTGAATTGAATTTTTTTTGTTCATTCACACGGCCCGGTGGTGAAGTGAATTCTTTTTTTGTTCCTTCACACGGCCGCAAGAAGAAGAGGATGATCCAGTGGTGGTGAATTGAATTTTTTTGTTCATTCACAAACCAGAGTGTGAATTGAATTTTTGTTCATTCACAAGCCGAACGAGGTAAGTATAATTTTTTTTACAGGTTATCCTGGTGAATTGAATTATTGTTCATTCACGAACAGATCCAGTGGTGGTGAACGGACTCATTGGTAAGTAAACTCTTGTTGCTTTTGCTGCTTCTCGCTGCTTGTTGTCCTGTTCCTGCTCTCTTTTCCCCCGGTTCGGTGGAATTGGGGAAAAGAGCAGAAACAGTTGCTCTGTGTGTGTGTATGCTTTTTTTTTGGCGCATGTGGTGTCATCCTGCACCTTCGCAATTCCAGTCAATTTCCCCGAAAAACATGTCCCTCCTGCAGGGCTAGTAAGGGAATCGTACTGGGTCTTTGTGGAGTGTGTGGGGATTTATGCAAAGGACTGAGCCGGCCAGACCTCTGCATAAAGACACGCTTTTTATTTTTTTTTCGCTTTTGTTGTCATGTCCCTCCCCGAGTCCCGAAGCAAGAAGACGCAATCGATAACCCATGCTGTTTGACCCCGTGTATGGCTATACATGGATGCACAGCATGGGTTGAGGATCCTGTACCCCCTTTTTGGGGAGTATGGATGCCTGTTTCTTTATTGAAACAGATGCGCGTTTCGAGAATTTTTTTCTCGTTGCGCTTGCTCGTTTCGAAAAAAAACCTTGTGTTTTTTTTCGATTACGGATGCCTGATACGACGTATGTCGTTCAGATGCTCGTTCTTTTTATAAAGGACGGATGGATACCTTTGTACCCAAGACTTTGGTCCTGATGACGGATTTCTGTTTCTCGAGGGATCATGACATTGGAGGCCTGCACGGTAAAACGTGGAGTTGCCTGTATCTGGGGAAGCCTCTTGGTGCACCCGGGAAGGATGCCTGTTTCTCCTGAAACGGATGCCCATCATCGAGAAAATATCTCTCGTGTTGGATGCCTACAACCAGGCTTCAAAAACCTGGGGGTAGGTTTTTTTCCCCTACAGGTGGCGAGTGAATTGAATTTTTTTTGTTCATTCACACGGCTCGGTGGTGAAGTGAATTCTTTTTTTGTTCCTTCACACGGCCGCAAGAAGAAGAGGATGATCCAGTGGTGGTGAATTGAATTTTTTTGTTCATTCACAAACCAGAGTGTGAATTGAATTTTTGTTCATTCACAAGCCGAACGAGGTAAGTATAATGTTTTTTTACAGGTTATCCTGGTGAATTGAATTATTGTTCATTCACGAACAGATCCAGTGGTGGTGATCGGACTCATTGGTAAGTAAACTCTTGTTGCTTTTGCTGCTTCTCGCTGCTTGTTGTCCTGTTCCTGCTCTCTTTTCCCCCGGTTCGGTGGAATTGGGGAAAAGAGCAGAAACAGTTGCTCTGTGTGTGTGTATGCTTTTTTTTTGGCGCATGTGGTGTCATCCTGCACCTTCGCAATTCCAGTCAATTTCCCCGAAAAACATGTCCCTCCTGCAGGGCTAGTAAGGGAATCGTACTGGGTCTTTGTGGAGTGTGTGGGGATTTATGCAAAGGACTGAGCCGGCCAGACCTCTGCATAAAGACACGCTTTTTATTTTTTTTTCGCTTTTGTTGTCATGTCCCTCCCCGAGTCCCGAAGCAAGAAGACGCAATCGATAACCCATGCTGTTTGACCCCGTGTATGGCTATACATGGATGCACAGCATGGGTTGAGGATCCTGTACCCCCTTTTTGGGGAGTATGGATGCCTGTTTCTTTATTGAAACAGATGCGCGTTTCGAGAATTTTTTTCTCGTTGCGCTTGCTCGTTTCGAAAAAAAACCTTGTGTTTTTTTTCGATTACGGATGCCTGATACGACGTATGTCGTTCAGATGCTCGTTCTTTTTATAAAGGACGGATGGATACCTTTGTACCCAAGACTTTGGTCCTGATGACGGATTTCTGTTTCTCGAGGGATCATGACATTGGAGGCCTGCACGGTAAAACGTGGAGTTGCCTGTATCTGGGGAAGCCTCTTGGTGCACCCGGGAAGGATGCCTGTTTCTCCTGAAACGGATGCCCATCATCGAGAAAATATCTCTCGTGTTGGATGCCTACAACCAGGCTTCAAAAACCTGGGGGTAGGTTTTTTTCCCCTACAGGTGGCGAGTGAATTGAATTTTTTTTGTTCATTCACACGGCTCGGTGGTGAAGTGAATTCTTTTTTTGTTCCTTCACACGGCCGCAAGAAGAAGAGGATGATCCAGTGGTGGTGAATTGAATTTTTTTGTTCATTCACAAACCAGAGTGTGAATTGAATTTTTGTTCATTCACAAGCCGAACGAGGTAAGTATAATGTTTTTTTACAGGTTATCCTGGTGAATTGAATTATTGTTCATTCACGAACAGATCCAGTGGTGGTGAAGATGAAGATGATGATCCAGTGGTGGTGAATTGAATTTTTTGTTCATTCATTCACAAACCAGAGTGTGAATTGAATTTTTGTTCATTCACAAGCCGAACGAGGTAAGTATAATGTTTTTTTACAGGTTATCCTGGTGAATTGAATTATTGTTCATTCACGAACAGATCCAGTGGTGGTGAAGATGAAGATGATGATCCAGTGGTGGTGAATTGAATTTTTTTGTTCATTCACAAGCCGAACGAGGTAAGTATAATTTTTTTTAATAGGTTCTCCTGGTGAATTGAATTATTGTTCATTCACGAGCAGATCCAGTGGTGGTGAATTGAATTTTTTTTGTTCATTCACAAGCCGAACGAGGTAAGTATTAGTTTTATTTTTTAAGAGTTTCATTTTTTTTATAATAGGTGTGATGTATAAAATGTAGTGTGCGTGTGTGTAGAAGGTGTTTAAGTGTATTATTGTTTAAGGATATTAGTGTTTAAGGTTTAGAGAATAAGGTTTAGTGTTTAAGGTTTAGAGTATAAGGTTTAGTGTATAAGGCTTAGAGTATAAGGTGTAGAGTTTAAGGTTTAGTGTTTAAGGTGTAGAGTATATAAGGTTTAGAGTATAAGGTTTAGTGTTTAAGGTGTAGAGTATATATAAGTTTTAGAGTATAAGGTTTAGTGTTTAAGGTTTAGAGTATAAGGTTTAGAGTATAAGGTTTAGTGTTTAAGGTTTAGAGTATAAGGTTATTAGAGTATAAGGTGTATTTAAAAACTTAAAAATCAACTCATCAAACTCATCTAAATTTTAAAAAAAACTAAACTAAAAATAATTCTAAATTAAACCAACTCATCCAAATAGAAAGGGATTTAATCCCGATGGGCATTCTTATTGATTTGTCCCTTTTTTGGGCTGTCTTTGAGAATTGTCTTTCAGGATACGATTCCAGGTTTGGATGAGTATGTTTTGATCGACCACAAAGAAGGGTACGCATATTAAATGTAGGATTTTGACGGTAGGTTGTCTCCGAGTTTGTACCTGCAATAGAGTTTGTACCTGATATTTAGATCAAAGTGTGCTGAGTAATTTGATATTATTTTTTTTTAGATCTCGTGAGATAAGTGTTTGATAATGCTAAGAGTAATTTTTAAGGCTCTCCAAAAATTTTTAAAAATTTTTCTAACGGATTATTATAGTACAGGAAAAAAAAAATTGCCAGTAAAACCTAAACATTTGATAACCTTTTCACAAAATCATGTATTTACATGTCATGGGGAACATCCTCCAAAAATTGATTTTTGGTAATCAACTGTGCACATCGCAAGTTTGACCCGACCCTCAGGTGCACTAAAGTAAACGTTTTCGTCAGGACCCTATAACCATGACAGCAAAAAAGTATGAAAATTTCATTCGAGACTGTAAATATGCAGTTCCGTGTGTGAAATGTAACGAAAAGATTTTACCGAGAGGAATGATTCTACATTTTGGTGAGAAGCACGCTCTAAAATGTAACGGCAAGTGTCCTTGGTGCCTCGAGTTTTTTCTGGGTGCGGGGCGACGGCCAAGATCATTACCAACACCGGTATGATTGTTTGGAAATGAAACGCGATCGTGTGAAGCAGCAATTGCAAGATACGAAACGAAAACAGAAGTATTTGAAGCAAAATGAAATAAAATGGACTATGAAACTGAATTTCGATTATGAAAACTGTATTCAAAATCCACATGTCAATATAAAAAAATATGACGAGGAAAAGCCAGAATTGTATGTAGATACAAGTACACTTTTTACGAATCCGTTACCCATTCAGTCGGGTTTCTTGCAAAATGCCTTGGAATTCGATCCGAGATTGAATATCGAATGGCAATAAGTCGTGTTGCACCATGTAGGTCAAACGCGACTGGTATGGTTTCACCTGATGGTACGAGCTGGAGCCATCCAGAGTTTTATGCGGATGCGTGAGAATCTTTTGGATAAAGTATTCTTTCTTCCGTATTGGTGTGTGTGCGATGGATTACCTAACGAGGATCCCATGTACAGAGTCCATAAACATATGATTTGTTATATGCCTTTAGAGCATACAAAAGAATTTAAAAGTCATTGGTCCAAAGTCAAAATGGAGGCCGGAATGGTCGTACAAAGAAAGATACCCTGCAAAATCCTCGTAAGCATCGAGTCGACGCAGCATTTGATCAATGCCATGCGGTATGTGAGTGACGTGAAATCGCAATGCAATTGGAATGATGAAATGGCATTGGGCCGTGAAGAAAAAGAAGGAGCCCTTTCGATTTGGTAAAAAGCAGCAAGAAATTTTGACTGCGGTAGAACGGGTTCGTACCGAATTAGGGGCGAAACTAGATGCTATTATGGAAGAAGATCGACACATTATTAAGGAAAAAGATGCAATTATTATGGAAAAAGACAATATTATCATGGAAAAAGACAATATCATTGAAAGAGAACGACAAGTAATTATGGAAAAAGATAATATTATAGCACATGTTCGAATAGAATTGATGAGAAAGTTTGAAGAAAAAGACAAAAAAATAATTTTGGACTTGATGCCATCATTGAACATGCTTGGATAAGTATTAAAATTTCCCCCACATCGTTGGCACTACCCAAAATTATTTATCATGGTATGTTTGATGAAGAAAAAAAAAAAAAAAAAAAAAAAAAAAAAAAAAAAAAAAAAAAAAAAAAAAAAAAAAAAAAAATTTTTTTTTTTTTTTTTTTTTTTTTTTTTTTTTTTTTTTTTTTTTTTTTTTTTTTTACTGGAGTACTGGAGTGGGTATATCTTGAAGATTCTCAATTGATAATCAAATGCTCTCAGCTCTTTGGACCAG
>OX375882.1:85941593-85971593 GCA_947359465.1 Metellina segmentata | reverse complement strand
GTACTGCTGCTTCTCGGCATCCTTTTTCAAACACTCGGACCGTAATGATTGCGACCGTCCAGGAAAAACACCAGGTTACGGTTACAATTCACGTCAATCATTAATTTCGGCACCACAATGCACGAAATCGCAATTTTAGTATCAAGTCTTTTGTGAAAGAGTGCAAATTATTGTGTGAAAAAGGTGGCAAGGTCTAGACGAGCAACTCTCAAGTATGGGGGACCCTATAAAAGATGTTAAAAAATTGTTATTCAAAGATTAATTATTTAATTAAATGTCCAAAGTAATGAGTTTCAATAGATGAATTATTTAATCGAATGTATAAAATCTAAAGGTCTTAATTAAAAATCCAAAGTAATGAGTTTCAATAGATGAATTATTTAATCGAATGTATAAAATCTAAAGGTCTTAATTAAAAATCCAAAGTAATGAGTTTCAATAGATGAATTCTAATGTATAAAATCCAAAGGTCTTCATTAAAAAACAAAAGTAATGAGTTTCAATAGATGAATTAGAGTGAAAGAAAAAACAAGAATTTTTTTTTAGTAAACGTGCACCATTTTTGTGCAGATTTATTCATAAACAAAAAAAACAATTTTTTTTTCAATGTTTGATGGGGTTGAGAAGAGTCCGAAGCACTTCACTGCAACCTTTCACCACGGCATTCCAACGGTGGCACTTTTCTTTTTTACAAAACAAGCACGTTCCGTGGCTTTTGCGGGCGTTCAACAAAACAGTTTGAATTTTTCGAAGGGGATTGTAGGGTTCCAATGGCATCGTCATCGCTTTCCACTGCTGTTTGGTGCACATGTCGGTCATGTAGAGGAGGCCGACGCCCAGTCGTGTGACGGTTTCCATCAAGTGGGTGGCAAACTGTGGGTCGTCGTCTACACTGTAGGACACGACGCCGTTGGTCAGGGTAAAGCTCTTGTCCATCAAGCACACGACGGCCATCCCGCCTTGGTGAAAATAAGTTTTGATGTGTGGATCAGCAGCACCACGTTGACGTGTCGTCCCTTGGCGTGGAGGACCCCTCCACTGGTTACAGGGAAGTCCTCCTGGGCGGGGGTGGTATCCAGAACCCCGGTTGCGAGGCCGACAACGACGATCATCGAGTGGACCTCTCCACTGGTTGCAGAGACCCGAGTTTGTCTTGGGTCGACGTGCTGCTGCTGCTGCGCTCTTTGCAGGGTTGGCTTGCATTCTTTCAGGAGAGTGGCAGGGATTTGCTCCAACACTTGGCAAAAGTAGACGCTATCTTACATAGCCTCCCATGAAACGTATGACTCCTTTCGGTAACACGTTCTGCAAGTACAAGTAGGTGGTCCAATCGTCCGTGGCCAAAGTCAACACATCCTCTTTCTGGTAACGGTGCACGAGTTCTTGGTAAAATAGTCTCAAGTACTGTTGCATGTCCGAGTCACATACCCGGATCTGATCCTCTTTATAGCAGTGTGGGGACTCCAAGAAAGGATTGGGATTCAACAACGAGTTTGAAACCACTTCGTCAAAGGTGAAAGTCAGGGAATTGCCGTTTCGTCTGATTACATACACGGTTCTATTCTCGTCCATATACGTGAAACACATTTCGAGGGGAGTCCATTCGTTTTTGTGAAATATCCATTTCGTGCTAACAACATACTCGAGGCACATGGTAAGACAGAATGATGCGCAGCAGTAGTAGCTCGACCTTTTTATAGCCAGCCACTGCCAAAAAAAATCCATCCGCGTGCATTGCCTTTTATGGTCACAACGTTTCTTATTGGCTGAGCGTTGGGTCACACCGTTCCTTATTGGCTCAGCGTTGGGTATTGCGGTCACAACGTTTCGACCGCGTGCTAGAAAATAAAACTTTTTTTTTCAAAAGGATATTACCTCGCCAAGCATGGAGATTTTCCAAGGAAAGAGGCGGTTGCTTCGCTCTGCAAGGTGAAATTACCAGGAAAAAACATACTTTCCAACGTCACGTACCCAAGCTCGTTTTTTTTTTTTTTTTTTTTTTTTTTTTTTTTTTTTTTTTTTTTTTTTTTTTTTTTTTTTTTTTTTTTTTTTTTCCCTTCCTTGCCTATATAATCCGTCGTGGATGTGGTTTGGATCATTCCTGTGCTCTCACGATGGAAGTGTTGGACCATATTCTACAACCCGTTTCACCCTGCCCTTCTATGGAGAGTATCGATCCAGAACCGGATGCTGAACCCCTTGCTGAGACTGCTGCTGCTGCTGGTGGTGGTAATAATGACGATGATTACGATTGTGGTGGGAATGCACCACCCCAACGGTTCCATCCGCAACGGTTCCATCCGCAACGATTCCATCCCCAACGGTTCCACCCGCAACGGTTCAGTCCACGCTATCGTCCACGGTTCAATCCGCAGCAGCAGTGGACGGGTCCCCCACGCCGTTTGCCCGATTACAGCCGCAGCTTTATAGCGAAACGACCCAATGTGCAAACCTTTTTTCACAAGGGTGGCATGGCGGCATTGTGTTTGCGGGATCAAAGTTACACCCTCACGAATGGAGCCGTTTCCTATAGCGTCGACGATAGTCCAGACTATGCGACCACCTTGTTGGAGAACGTGATGACGTTGGGAGTCAGCAGGCTGTACGTCACCGACGCGTCGACCAAAGCCCAGTGGAAGGCGATAACGGTCGGTTTGAGCCCTTACCACCCCATCAAAAATGTGCAAGTCGTCTTGTTGACGAACGCGAAAGAACACGACAAGTGCATGTTTTGTCATGAAGCGCGGTGTCATCGTTGGAATGCAGTGGTGGGGGGTGTGAGTGAGATACTGCACGCACCCCTCAACCCGATCAAACATTAAAATGATGTTAATAAAAAATTTTTTTGTCTGTATTCTAGTGGTGGTGTGGTTTATTTCACAAGATTCTAGGGTCAATGTTTCTCAAATCTCGATGGGCACACGTTTCTCAAATCTTGAGTCTATGGCT
Organism: Metellina segmentata; assembly: GCA_947359465.1. NCBI lineage: Eukaryota > Metazoa > Arthropoda > Arachnida > Araneae > Tetragnathidae > Metellina > Metellina segmentata. Next base: position 85,968,644 of record OX375882.1, on the reverse strand, counting down.
GGAGAGTGGAAATGTGGCCAGAGGGGTTTGCACACTTTTCCCACAACGAATGGTCGAGAAAAAAAATGTTTTTTTGTTTTAGGATCAGTAGTAGTACTATTACTATAGTTAGAGTAGTGCTGTTTTTATTTCATGGTAAACTTTCCTCAGTTCATGTTTGTTCAAAATATTTTTAGATGACTCTCAAAATAATTTTTTTTTTGTATAAAAAAAAAAAAAAAAAAAAAAAAAAAAAAAAAAAAAAAAAAAAAAAAAAACAAAAACATTTTTTTTTTTTTTTTTTTTTTTTTTTTTTTTTTTTTTTTTTTTTTTTTTTTTTTTTTTTTTTTTTTTTTTTTTTTTTTTCTTGGAGTGTGTATAAAAACGTCTTGCTCGTTCGTAGGAATCATTCTTGCCATCATGATTCATATTGATTATACCGTTTCCATTGACTGGATGTGGCACATGAACACGTTTAAACCCATGGAGTTGGTGTTTGTATCCACTTACGACTTGTCCATCGTCCATGTGGTGCGACCGAATATGGACAGTTTAACGTTCACGTACCAGGACGTCAAAAAGAACTTGACGTTGGCTCGCCACCCTTTTCAAGAGGAATTGAGTAGCAACAATGTTGACGTGTTTTACGCGCCCGAGGACCTCCTGGAGGATTACCTGCCAAACGCGTTTTACGAAATGCACTTGAAAGGCCAGGATGGATGGGATTCAGTCATTGGAACGGACGACTGGGCCACTTATATGTACTTGGAACCGTTGCTTGGTTCCAAGCTGATGTACTTGGGATCGACTGCCAGTGCCGAATTGAGAGCACTGACAGAAGCGAAGGCGTTACATTATTCGCAACGGTGTCCCAGTTTGGTTTGAAAAAAATTTTTTTTTTACATCTTTGAAAAAAGTTTGACCCGCATTATTGTGGAAGTTTATTGAAAATATTTTTAGATGACTCTCAAAAATAATTTTAGAGGATGATAAAAAAAAAAAAAAAAAAAAAAAAAAAAAAAAAAAAAAAAAAAAAAAAAAAAAAAAAAAAAAAAAAAAAAAAAAAAAATTTTTTTTTTTTTTTTTTTTTTTTTTTTTTTTTTTTTTTTTTTTTTTTTTATAAATGTTATGAGAGTCAGCATTTTAATAAATGTTTACAATGCAGAAATAAATATTTGTTTTGACGTGGTATAAATGATATAATGACGTGGTATGTATGACGTCATCTGGGTATAAAAGGCCTCGCTCACACACACTCGCTTTCTTCCCAGGTGTGGGCTGCAACATGTGCAACAAATATTAAAAAAACTGCAGATTTTTCAAAATCGTATATTACGTACGATAGCGAAAGCCCCCTGGTTTGTTCGAAATGAAGTCATTTATTCGGATTTCGAAATTAAACCCGTTGCTGAATTTATGAAGCACCTTTCGATTAAATTCTTTGAAAAACTTCCTCAAGTTACAAACGAAGCATTGAGGTCACTTCCACCTTATGACCCAACTGTTAGAAGCTCGCAGAAAAGGCCTAGAGCCGTTCTGCATCAACAGTTTAATACTTATCCACAAAGGCCGAAACGCCGATGTGGAATGTTTCGTTTGGCTCTTGATGACTAAGACTTCATTTCCCCCCCATTTAAACCTCTCATTTGCATTTCCCAATCTCATGGGACGCGAGTGGACACCATTAAGCCTGGGTTAGGACTTGATTGGACCCATAATTAGATCACAGTTAAATTCTGTCCATAAAATTCTCTCAGTAACCCCCCATCAAAGGGTTACCCTTGTATTTTTCCTTCTACCCATTGCGTAACGTGGTCACCTGATCACCAACAACCAATGGGAAACTTCTCAGCGCGGTTAAGCTGCATGCACCGCCTCTTTATTTTTCTCTGGCTGATGAAAGTCACATGACTTGAAGCCACTCCCACTTCCTTACTCCTGCATACCAACGATGCTCGGAGCTCCACCCGTCATTCAGACGAAGGACTCCGAACCGCTTGGACTGCTCTCTGCTGTCAATCTGAGACAAGCTCCTGTCATCTACCGTCCACCGACCACCCCCCCTTATGAACTTTCTCGTTTCGATTATTTCTACTTTAGATGTGGAGATAAGCGGCGTGCTCCCTAAGTGACAGTCCACACTCGCTTTCATTCACACAGAATCATGAGCAGCACAAAGACGCCCGTCAAGAAGATTCGGTACATTCCATACTCGGAATGGAATACCTACAAGCCCTCCTTCCGACCTCACCTGCCCAAGCATATGCAATCCGATGCAATCGCAGCAGCAGCAGCAGCAGCAGCACCTCAAGTGTACCACCACCGCATTCGTTTGGGGATTTTCTGCCATCACAATCATGGCTATACGCTATCGAATGGAATAACGTCCATTTGCCGAGATGCCGTCCTCGTGACGTCGGACATGCTGTTGCGGGACACGCGGGAACTGGACATTGGCCGCGTGATTTGCACGGACGCTGCAAGTTTGAAACTGTTTCAATCGAAAGCTTCCCCCTCCCTCCTGGCCTGGATGAAGGAAATTCCCAAAGAGTTGCGCTGTGGGATTTGTAAAAAACGCAACTGTCATCGTGCCAGGGTTGTGGAATGCGCACGAAAGTGTTTGAAAATGAAGTATATCGATAGGATTCCACATGCAGCATGATTTCAAGGCTGGTTTTTTTTCCTCTATAGGATTTCCTCACCCCAGCGCCCTCTATAGGATTTCCTCACCCCAGCGCCCTCTATAGGAATAGCCTATAAAAGCCAGCTACACTCGAGGCAGAGCAGCACAATGATTCCAACTGATGTCTATAGAGATCGCCAGATTGAAGCCTCGCGGCTTCGATCGTGGCGTAACCAGATGAATTTCACGGATTTTATGCTTCAGGCCAGCGTGGGTCTGCACCGAGCCCAACCCCCCGATGTGGTGCCGTTAGGAGTGAATTACCGACGGCTTCTCACCACCGTCTTGTTGGACATGTTTAGGGAAGCTCCCAACCAGCACCTTTTCGAAATTGTGAATTGGAAATACCTTAAATGTACCGTGGAGACCTATGAGGAATGTATGGAGAGGCGCAATGGATGTTCAATCAAAGTATATTGGTACGACATCATTCTACCCAAAATCTACGAAGCGGCCGCCAGTGCATTCCATCAAACGGATGGCCGTTTGCGCATTTCTCTGGAGCAATGGGAGCATCTCGGCACTGTGATTCTGGAAGCGGTCTATGCCTACGACGGGGATGAGGATATGTTTGAGCAAGTACCCCCCTGCTCGATCTGCTTTGGATACATTTACGAACTGTCGATCACGCCATGTGACCATCGCTTTCATAAACTGTGTTTGGAGAAGTGGACGAGGGAGCATGCCACCTGCCCCCTGTGCCGAACACCTTTGTAAACAAAAAAAACACCAGTTGTGTGGGGGAATGTGTGTCCACCCCCACCCTCAAAAATGGGAGAGAGTCTGCCGGAGGGCAGGCTCTCTCCCATTTTTTTGGGTTGTTGCGAATGCCAAGGTTGGAGGAGGAAAAAAAATGTATTTGTGAAATAAATCTGCACAAAAATGGTGCATGTTAAACACGGCTTTGTGTGTCTAAATAATTTAGGAACATGTTAATCTACGCAAGGATGTTGAATATGGGGTGAGAATATATGTATAAGCATGGCTACAAAAATCGGATGAGGAAAAAACTTTTTTCAGGTCTCCTGAAAAAAGTTTTCGTGCCAAGAATGGGTGTTGTTTTTTTTTTTGCGATAGACATGGGTAATAAAGATAGAGATGGAGTCCACTATCGAACTCGTCGGTACTTTGAATACCGCACTTGTTTCGACCGCTTGCATGAATGGACATGTGGATCGAGTCCAGTTCTGTTTTGAAGTGATGGGGGGCAAGTGGCGGATGCGATTGGAAAATGTTCCAGTGACGGATCCGATGCAGTGTATTTTGAAAACGCTCGGAGAGGAAACGAGTCGAGGCTCCTGGCGGATCGATTGGGATCAGGTTGACTGGACGAAAGTGATTCCTGGGTTGGGAGAAAAAACGGATCCACGCCAAACGTTTCCAGAATTTGATAGGTTGGAAGAAATGAAGATTCAGTAAAATAAAAAAGTCAAACAAAACAAAGGTCAACTAAAGTGTCATGCGTTGCAACTGTAGAATATCTTTCGTCTCGATTCTAAAATGATTTTTAAATCATTTAAAAAAAAAAAAAAAAAAAAAAAAAAAAAAAAAAAAAAAAAAAAAAAAAAAAAAAAAAAAAAAAAAAAAAAAAAAAAAATTTTTTTTTTTTTTTTTTTTTTTTTTTTTTTTTTTTTTTTTTTTTTTTTTTTTTTTTTTTTTTTCATTCTCGTCTTTATAAAACACTGGCAGCGAGTGCACCGGAAACAATAACCATGGCGGATTACTGTCTCTCGTGTGACTGGAGTCTTTCGGGCAACAATCCCGAACGCTTCACGTTTGTGGACACTCTCAACTGTGATGAGGTGGTCCAGATCAGCGTTGTACCTCAATGTATGATTGGATTTCATGTACCACCAATTTATTTGAATAGCTTCTTAGTGCATTATTTCTATCGATACTGTTTGCCGACTCACGATGGCCATTTGGCCATTATCGGTACGAATGAGGGAAAAACCTATGACTTTTTGAGTCAACTTGGGTTCCAGGTGATTTGGGTCGAGCATCCACCCTTTGCGCTACTACCCTGTGAATTTAGAGCCTACAGGATGGCCTGCCAGATCAAAGAGAAAAGGATTTTGGACTCGGTGCTGGATTTCATTCGGGAAGAAGAAGAAGAAGAAGGAAAAGAGAAACAGATGTCATGGATCCGAGAAGGAAAACGGTTAAGGAGATATTGAAACAACTATGGAAAATGAATGTAACTAACATACTTGTAAAATATTTTTTTTCAATGAGTTTAAAAAAAAATATCCCCACTCTAAAATGTTTGTTTAGTCTTATTTAAAAAAAAAAAAAAAAAAAAAAAAAAAAAAAAAAAAAAAAAAAAAAAAAAAAAAAAAAAAAAAAAAAATTTTTTTTTTTTTTTTTTTTTTTTTTTTTTTTTTTTTTTTTTTTTTTTTTTTTTTTTTTTAAGGGTTTTAAAAAAGGGACGAAAGATATTCTACAGTTGCAACGCGTGACACTTTAGTTGACCTTTGTAAGATGTTTTGAAAAAATATATAATGTGTTGCAATTGTAGAACATTTTTTGAACCCAATGGTAGATATTTCGTGATGCACATTTAAATCAAAGTTGCTGTTGTTAAATTAGGCAAATAAAACACACGGTTCAGAACATGTATAAATTTTTTTTTATTATTGTTTCAGAGTCAAGTCTAAAGCAGTTACAGGTTGGAAACCCAACAATTGCCTAGGACCACAGGCTCGCTTCGGCATTGTCAAATCCAATGCAACAACATCAAGGCTCTGGGAGTCGTCCAAAGGGAGAAAATCCAATGGGGAAGGAAATGTTGGCTGTTGCTGGTTAAGTGACCTCATAGAGTATATAATATGGCGCTCCTTAGGTGAAAATAGCAGTGGTGAATGCTCAAGATGGTCCAGTGGCGGATGGTCCATTGGTGGCTGCGCAAGATGGTCCAGTGGTGGCTGCGCAAGATGGTCCAGTGGTGGCTGCGCAAGATGGTCCAGTGGTGGCTGCTCAGGATGGTCCAGTGGTGGCTGCGCAAGATGGTCCAGTGGTGGCTGCTCAGGATGGTCCAGTGGTGGCTGCTCAGGATGGTCCAGTGGTGGCTGCTCAGGATGGTCCAGTGGTGGCTGCGCAAGATGGTCCAGTGGTGGCTGCTCAAGATGGTCCATTGGTGAATGCTCTTCAAAATAGGCCAAAAATTGATCATACGCTTCCATCTCTTGGCCTTGATGTATGGGTTCTCCAAAGTATTCACTGGCCGTTTCTTCCGTCGATGGATGGGATATTTCATAGTCCGGTTGCGTTAAATGGGTATGAGCTCTGAAATTCGTCTCACATGTATAGTGCGAGTCCACCACATCAAATGCAAAAATAGTTTTTTGCACTGATAGGATTAGATAGGTGGTGCCCGCTGGTATGATGTAGCATGTATTGGGTTGCAATACATATCGATTGTAGATTAGCTGGTTGTATGGATTCATACTCCTGTGGACGGGTTGTCGCACATGATATTTGGGGCATTCGTATAAAAGCAGGGGCGCTGACGATAATTGAAATAAATGGGAATGATGGGCTGGCACCTGGCAAAAGCCAAAGGTGAATGATTTTTTGACGATAAAGAGATTGTCCACTTTGTAACATGTCCTAATATCTGTATTTTGCAGATTTCTTTCGGGATGATGTAATAATTTTTTACAAATTTTGTCCCACAAGAGACTGGTGGGATTAAAAAAATTACAGTTTTTGGATTTAGATACTGCACGTTTGAAATTATCCAGTCTCTTGGGGTGTTTGACCCAGTCTTTATCGACAATATAATGGCAAATTCGATGCATTATGGGTTCTTGGTATACAATGAAAGCAGTGACTCGACCTGCCATTGCCAGTCCTTCAAAGGCTGCATTATGCTTGGGGAGCTCGAATTTTGCCACCTGGGCAGAGACGTGGGTCGGAAAGATATCCATGCTGGTGTGTGAGATTTGCTCTCACTCCCCGCCCTTTTATACACAAAGAGCGCGCCAATGGCCTTGTGGGTTTTCACGCCCAGGAAGGATACTAACCTTGGGGATTGGCGTGGAAACCTTGGGTTTTTTCCTTACTAATATCGCGTCATACTACTGAGATTACGCCAACCTTGGCGTCAGACAAATGCCAATGAGAGCACGCCTGGGGTTTTTACGTCAAACCAATGAGATGGAGTTTTCCGCCCACGTGATCCTGTCCGTAAAGCGTATATATACTGGGAAGCCAGTCGGGGAAAGCACACTGTTAATCATGTTCCTGCGACTGGGTTTGTGTGATGTTCGCACTCCTCTGGGTGCCATGATTGGCCGGGATGGTCGAGTGTATTGGCGGCTCATCGACATTGGAATTTGTGTGGGGAAACGCGATCCCCATTCCTTTTCCAAGAACAAACGTTTTAGGCCCATGACAGTCGATGGGTGCCAGATTGTTTATGAGCAACACATCTCTGCGATACACGTGAATCGGATGCGATTTGTGTCAACAGCCCATGCGCGAGACATTATGCATTTCTATAACCCGGACATGGCCAAACGATTTGAAGATGCCTTAAAAAATGGCCATTGTCAGGTTCAGAGTTTTTGTGGCAACACGTTCAAGGATGCCCCGCTCCTGATGGTCACGCAAGAGGGCATGTACATTCCCCAATGGATCCAGGACTTTATACGCACCGTTCACCAACAATTGGGTCCCTCGAAAGTGGATGTCTTGTCTGGAATGGTGGATGATTCTGGGCAAGTAGAGGATGTCTTGTCTGGAATGGTGGATGATTCTGGGCAAGTAGAGGATTCATTTGGAATGGTGGATGATTCTGAGCAAGTGGAGAATTTATTTGGAATGGTGGATGATTCTGAGCAAGTGGAGAATTTATTTGGAATGGTGGATGATTCTGAGCAAGTGGAGAATTTATTTGAAATGGTGGATGATTCTAAGCAAGTGGAGAATTTATTTGAAATGGTGGATGATTCTGAGCAAGTGGAGAATTTATTTGAAATGGTGGATGAATCTGGGTGCGTGTTACAAATGGATGATTCTAAAGTGCAAGAATTACAGTCTGAAATTTTGAACTATGTCTTGCAACAGCTATCATCGGCTATGGGAGTCCAGAAGAACCCGTCGTTGTCTGCAGGAATTCAAGTCCAGAAGAACCCGTCGTTGTCTGCAGGAATTCAAGTCCAGAAGAACCCGTCGTTGTCTGCAGGAATTCAAGTCCAGAAGAACCCGTCGTTGTCTGCAGGAATTCAAGTCCAGAAGAACCCGTCGTTGTCTGCAGGAATTCAAGTCCAGAAGAACCCGTCGTTGTCTGCAGGAATTCAAGTCCAGAAGAACCCGTCGTTGTCTGCAGGAATTCAAGTGCAGCAGGACCCGTCGTTGTCCACCACAATGATGGAAGTCCAGAAGAACCCGTCGTTGTCTGCAGGAATTCAAGTGCAGCAGGACCCGTCGTTGTCTGCAGGAATTCAAGTGCAGCAGGACCCGTCGTTGTCTGCAGGAATTCAAGTGCAGCAGGACCCGTCGTTGTCCACCACAATGATGGGAGTCCAGAAGAACCCGTTGAAGCACATAATAATCAAAATGAAAATGGAGCAGGTGCCCGATGTAATTTCATTGGTAATCAATAAATAAATAATTTGATTTTAAGGATTGAAGGTGTATAATTTAAAAAAAAAAAAAAAAAAAAAAAAAAAAAAAAAAAAAAAAAAAAAAAAAAAAAAAAAAAAAATTTTTTTTTTTTTTTTTTTTTTTTTTTTTTTTTTTTTTTTTTTTTTTTTTTCCTTCCCTATAAATTCAAACGCATCAATTGGGATGTCATATTGCTGCATTTACAATTTGGAAAAATAATGATTCCCGTGTACTCTAAACGTGACGGTTTGGATTTGTATCTGGTTTCCATTCATCCGTCTAATTTCCAAAATTTTGTTCAAACACACCTGATTCCAAACTGTTTCTTTGAACTCTACGGATTATGGAATCCTTTTAGACCAAACGATGTCGGGCGCATGTACTTTCAATTGCTTGACACGTATGTCGCTTTTGACGCAACCAACAATGAGGATTTTTTTACCCAATTCTTACCGAATGATGAATGGAAGGATGGTATTATCTCTTACAAAGAATTTCATTATATTCTATTTACAGTATTTAAAAGTAACTCTGACAAAGTTCGAATGGCTTTGTTCAATTTAAAAACCCATAAGACTATTTTTGTTTTGCGTACTGATTTTAAATCAGAAATAGATGAGTTTTTATTTGATGATGATAATTTTGATTTTTTTTCATTTTCTCAGTTGTCGGGATGGCTCAAACCCCGTGATACTAGATCTAAACCTGGAGAAAATCTGGTTACATTTGAAATGCTTTTGAATATGAGTCAACCAGAGGACCTTGTATCCAGTAGTTCTGATACAGAATCTGAGTGCGTTGGATTAACCGCATTTGACTTTGACGATGGTTCTAACCTGTGTCCTGAAGATGTAATAGATATTGATGAATTCTTAGAAAACATGGAAGAGCTTAGCTGGGATGAACCTAATTGTGGAAAAGTCCGAAAAACACGGGTAGGATGCATCCTGGCAATCCTTGAACACATGCCTCGTATTTAAGGAGAAAAGAATTTTTCGATGACGAGTAAAGTCAATAATCTAATAAAATATTATAGGGATTAAAAAAAAAAAAAAAAAAAAAAAAAAAAAAAAAAAAATTTTTTTTTTTTTTTTTTTTTTTTTTTTTTTTTTTTTTTTTTTTTTTTTTTTTTTTACTTCCTCAGGTATAAGTTTTCCACGCCGTTAAGCGTTTACTTTAAATCACCATTTATTCTCTCCATTTTCCCCTCCATTAACTCCAAGTTTACCTCATGATGTTCCAGTTGGATAGATCTATTTTAGCCATGGGTGTCGTCATTGATTACGACACTAGTACGTGGCATGATAGCTGGACAACACAATTGCAACATCATATTGAAGATTTAAAACATGCAATTTCTAACGCATCCTTGGAGGAGGTAATGAAAGCGTTTGAGTTTCAAGTGGAAAATTATTTTTTGGATGAATCATTTTGGAAATATTTTGATGAACGGATCGTAAGGGTGTCAGGTATAGAGTGGACTAATGAAGCATTGTTGATAGATCAATGGCAATGGATTACGAAAAATGTATTTGAAAATGTTAGTTGCGACGATGTAAATACATTTGCTGAGAGACTGTGTTTACTAATGTTGTATTTGCGTCAAAGGCTATTGGAAGATGATATCCGTCTTGATAGTATAAAACGCATGATTCGTCAGAGTCTTGTGTTTATAGGATTGAAGATGGATGGAGTAATTGACCACTTTCCTATGGTTTTTGAATTTATCGATAGATATTACATTAAATACATGATAATGCCACTCGTAGGAATAAGTGTGATTCACTCCACTGTCGTATTTTTAGGGAAAATATTTTCAGCTTTTCATTAAAAAAACCTCTTGATCATATAATTTCTTGATTTCCACAGCACGCAAGGTACAATTCTGGCCGATGCCTATAGAGATTTTATACAGAATGCCAAGGCTGAAATTGTTTTTATTCAACAGGTGTGTAGATATACACCAAAAAAATTATTATTTTTTAGTTGTTATTATTTCTTTTCCTAGGTTAATAGCAAATCCAAGTGTCAATAATAACGTTTGTTCATAGAAAAGACATTTCTCAAAGATGGACTAAATCCGTCAGTTTTAGTGACCGGCGAGATAACAAACCATTGATTAAAAGCTGTGACTGCATCCCACCTTGGCCACTTGGAATAGAAACAACTTTGGGAATGAACCATGTTTGCGCAGATTTATTTAAAATAAATTTCAAGTGCAGCCCTTTCCAATCTTGGTATTTTGAAGAATTCAGTAAACCTGATTGAGGGAAAAACCTCGTGTCCATGATAAGTGTTGATTTCTTTGTAGTTTTTTTCTGAATTTTTAGATTGAGTGGACACGTGTGTGAAAAAATTAGTATGGATGTAAAAAAAAAAAAAAAAAAAAAAAAAAAAAAAAAAAAAAAAAAAAAAAAAAAAAAAAAAAAAAAAAAAAAAAAAAAAAAAAAAAAAAATTTTTTTTTTTTTTTTTTTTTTTTTTTTTTTTTTTTTTTTTTTTTACTTGTGATACAATATCTTTTTTATCCCACCAGTTCTTTCAAGATTTGAACGTCGGATACGGAACGCCTCCAATCAGAGTCATGTTAACAATAAGTTTTAAAATTGAGATACATCCAATACTTGTGCTGTTTTGTTGGTTGGTCTTTCTTTACTGGACATGCAAATTTCTCCTTTAAAAGATCAATCCTGCACGAGGTTTTTTTTTAATTTTTACTGCCAGGATGTATTATTATTTTTTTTTACCAATCCTTGGGATTGCACTACATTTACCATGGAGGAGGAAGCCAATATCGATGCGCTAGAGTAATATTACCTTTAATATATTTTTGAAAACGGTCCCATGAACGATTTAAATGGTACTTCAACTCTTGTTTGATAGAGGATTTACATGCCATGCTCCAAGCCCCCTTTGGATGAGTGTGAGTCCACGTATCTCCAAATGTCAGCAGACTTAAATAGGCTTCATGCGCATTAGTGGTAGGTAAATGGACTACCAAATTTCCACTTGGGATCGAAAAAGGTTGACTCTTTGGAGGTTCTATCATCTCATAGGGTTTAGCCACCTCATCGTTCCACGGTAGGGGAGTTGGAATTCCCACATGATATACGACCACATCGGTCTTTTTCGCATCCCATTCCAAATCTAAATGACTGGTCAATACTAAATGCGACGAGGAAACACGCGTTCCAAAGGGTGGTTCGATCAGCACGTATATATTTCGACCGTGACGGGTTTCAAACCATCCAACTTCATCATTGGCATCTCCCCGAGGCCTGAGAAGTGGGCTCAAATAATGTTCCAATAGGGAAGGATAGCGACCCAGGTTTCCAAACACGATGGTGGATCGATCTGTGTCGAGTGCTTGTGAGAGAATCTTTTCCATCAGAAACTGTAGCTGTGTCTCTTGTTTTTAATCCCGGTACGGAAGCGAATAACGAGATGCAAAGGCCCTATTCAACTTGAATCGTTAATCAAGACAAAATGAGTATGGATTCACATGTCATGCGTCACAAGAGTAATCATTCTCGGTATACGCCTTACTCGATACGTTCCAATCCAATACGAACAAATACGGTGTTGTCAGAAAAGACATGGCCTCCACATGATCCCCAAAGGCCCATTGCAGTCGTAAAGCCTATTTTGAAGCCACCTGTAAAAGTATCGACAGCTCAATCGCCAACGCAATCGCCGACGACGCAATCACAAACACCTTCAGAGCGATCGTTTAGGGCAGACTTTATTACGCCCCCAAGACCCTCGGCTTCGCGATTAGATATTTGGAATAGATTGTCATAACAAAAAAAAAAAAAAAAAAAAAAAAAAAAAAAAAAAAAAAAAAAAAAAAAAAAAAAAAAAAAAAAAAATTTTTTTTTTTTTTTTTTTTTTTTTTTTTTTTTTTTTTTTTCACTCACTCTTTAAAACACTGCATCTGGATAGATTTTTAACACTTAGCATCATGGATTACATTCGAAAGCTGGAGGATATTATTTTTGGAAAAGACTGTTGCATAGGACTCGAATTAAAAGAAATATTATATAATTTAGTTAATGTGTGGGACGTGATCAATTGGCAGCTACAAATTCCAGAGAGAGTTATCGAAAATGAAATAGGACATTTTCACAAAGAAACTTGTTACAGCAAAACCTATCCTGGTGAAGAAGATTGGGATTACATTGATGGCCCATGTCATTGTGTTGGGAAAATTGAGTATTCTCATTTTTATGAACTACATACAAATTATGATTTTACACCAATTGTTAGTTTACCCAAACGTTTTCGTACAGCTTCATTAGCATTAGAAATAAACAATGATGTAGTGAAAAGGTGTGCAGTCGTCACGCATGACGCTTGGTTTTATATAGATGTCCAAGATGGCGATGAATTGATTTGGAGGAATAGAGTAGTTGAGCAATTAAAAAGGCTAAAGATTCAATATTTGTTTTTTGCGGAAGCAGTAGCACCACTCCAATTTTTTGATCCTTGGTTGTACGAAGGGTGGTGTGTTATAAAACATGACGAGAAGGAAGGGGATGATTGTAATGTATGTAAAAGTAAAAAATGTGCAGTTCACAAGGCATATTGCACCTGGATCAGAACGCTCAAGAGATTTCCATCATTCATTTGGCATGGAGAGGGTCGGTTGCAAGGCGAGGGGTTTGTTGATTTAGAGTATACATTGACTAATCCTAAAGCTAAACATCCATCATTGTTTGATAACGAGTCCCCGGGGATCGATTTATACTGTCCACTTCTGGATTCGGTCACTACCGTATCACCTGGGCAACAAATTAAAATTAATACCGGAGTCATTGTCAAATTTCCAAAGAACAAAATCGGAATCATTATGGATAAATCGTCAGTGGTGACTCGAAAACAACTGAAAGTTGAAGCAGGAGTGATTGATACTGGATACAGAGGGGAAATTAAAGTGGTTCTGCGAAACATGAATTCCAAAGCTGTTGATATCAACCCAGGAGATGCAATAGCGCAAATGTTAGTGCAAGAAGCCTACACTCCTCGTTTGAAGAAAGTAGATTCCATCGATGGAGACACAAATCGAGGCACTCGTGGGTTTGGAACATGGTAAAAAAAAAAAAAAAAAAAAAAAAAAAAAAAAAAAAAAAAAAAAAAAAAAAAAAAAAAAAAAAAAAAAAATCCTGGCTTAAAAGAGCGAGGACATCGAGTTCTACTGTGTAGCTTCGGGCAACGTGATGTAGTCAAGTCAAATGGACAACTTCTCAAGACTTGATCAACGTTATGGCAAATTCTGAGGAACAGGATGAATTTTTTAAAGTCATGCATTATGAACTCAACAGATTTAATTCTTATTCTGCCAAGTGGCCAGTGAGTTACATCAAACCTTCTGATTTAGCAGCGTCTGGATTCTTTTACTTGCAATCCGATGACAAGGTACAATGTGCATTTTGCCACATTATTATGGACGATTGGACTGTGGGACAAAAACCGATGCGAGAACATATGAGAAATTCACCCACGTGTCCTTTTTTTTCATCCGAGGAAGTTGGAAACATTACAATGGTTCATTCAAGAAAGAAAAGTTCTTTACAAAGTTTACCCATTCAATCGAGTTTTCCTTCTAAACCCAAATATCCCAGAATGGCAGAGTTGAACAATCGACTTTCAACGTATAGAGATTTTCCAAGCATTGGGATTCCTGCAAAGAATTTAGCAGACTGTGGATTATATTACGCGGGGGTTGCTGATGTAGTGACATGTTTTTTTTGCGGTGGATCCCTCGGAGACTGGGGAGAAGGAGATGATCCATGGGAGGAACACGAAAAGTTTTTTGAAAAGTGTACATTTCTACGTCTTTCGAAAAGGGATGGAAAGTTTCCAGATGAATCCTCAAGAAACGTACCCGTTAAAAATTCAAACAAAAGCGATTCTTTCTATCGGGAAATTATCCGTCAAGGTTGTGAAATATTTCCAAAGTCTACTGTGGAAAATGTTATTCTGAATCGTATGTCAACGAATTTAGGAAACTTTACTTCATTGAATGAACTTTGTGAAGCTGTTTTGAATCTGGAAATTAAACCTATGACGGTTCGGCCCATTGAGAATGAAAATAAGCCTTCGATAGTGGAATCCAACATCATGAATCCAGAAAATGAGGATGAAGCAATAATTTATCCCAAGACATTTCTGTGTAACATTTGTATGGACCAAGAAAAGGGCATTGTGTTTCAACCATGCAGTCATCTCGCTACGTGTACGAAATGTGCATATAAGGTAACACATTGCCCCATATGTCGAAAGCATATCAAAAGCAGGTTGAAAACTTTTTTAACTTAAAAAAAAAAAAAAAAAAAAAAAAAAAAAAAAAAAAAAAAAAAAAAAAAAAAAAAATTTTTTTTTTTTTTTTTTTTTTTTTTTTTTTTTTTTTTTTTTTTTTTTTTTTTTTTTTTTTTTACCAAGTTAAACAAAAGTTCTCAACTTGCTTCTTTTATATATAATCCAAGCACTTCTTGAATGGTTTAGGCTCTTGGGAGAAAAACCAACATGAGTCAGCCTATGGTTCTAGACACTTTGGATAATTCCAAGGATTCAGAATGTTGTGTTTGTCTTGGTCAGATCGATGTTCAGTCTATTTGCATGTTGCATAAATGCAAACACAAGTTTCATAAACAATGTATTGAGAAGTGGATACTTAAAAACCCTACTTGCCCATATTGTCGATCATTAATCCATGACCAGGACAATTTGTCTTTGGGATGTGCTGATGAATTTTTAGAATTAGATTATGAAGAATTTTTCAACGATTTTTTAATGGATGACTTAGATGAATGGCTTATTTTAGGTAGGGATTTAGGTTATTATTTATTCTACTATAATCCTAATCAAATTGATTCCAGTGAAGATTCCTCAGATTCGGAAGAATATGAATTATGTACTATTTGTAGTCAAAGAAATCCTCGTTATTTCCTAGATTGTCGTTATGTATTAAGTAATTGTAGCCACTGTTTTCACTTACGATGTATTGAAAAATATCTTAATTTGAATTCCACTTGTCCAACGTGTCAAGCTTCTCTCAGTCACCATGATAAATTAAAATTTAACTTTTCTACCGTAGTATATGGCCCTGAAACTCGAGAAGAATGGCTTAAAACACAATGGATCTACTGCTTTCATTTTGACTCTTCTTTGTTTATGGAATATGAAGACAGTTTAACAGGGCAACAAGAGTATAACTTGGAGGATTTTGGCGATATATTTACCCCTGATTGTTGGATGAATAATGAATTTGATTTTGAAGATTCCTTATTTACGGAGAGTAATAGAATCTAAAAAAAAAAAAAAAAAAAAAAAAAAAAAAAAAAAAAAAAAAAAAAAAAAAAAAAAAAAAAAAAAAAAAAAATATATATATATATATATATATTTTTTTTTTTTTTTTTTTTTTTTTTTTTTTTTTTTTTTTTTTTTTTTTTTTTTTCTCCTACATATGCTATGAATATTCAGATGGCTCCCATACTGCTGTTTAGCCATCTTGAATACTTGTGTTTAAGATTTAGTTTCAATAATGATTCCCGTGTACGCCAAGTGCCAGCATTCAAACCGCTTCATGGTTTTTGTTCATTCTTCTGCGTTACCACATTTTATGAAAGCGCATTTGGTTCCAGATTGTTGTCTGAATGTTTTTGGATTCTGGAAATCTCTTAAAACCTTCACTGATATTGATTTTCAATTACATCAAACTTGTGTGACTTTCGATACACGAGAAAATAATGACTTTACCCAATCTTTACCGTTTGATCAGTGGAAGAAAGGTATAATATCTTACAAAGATCTTGATTATATTATTTTTACATTATTTAAGGCCAATTCTACTAGTATTGCAATAACTTTGATCAATTATGCAACGAACGCATCTATTATTATTAATAGTGTCTATAATAATAAGTTATGGCTTCAGAACGAAGGTTTTACTAAAGTGGTAGGTTGGCTTAAAATTCGAGATACTAGACCCCAGCATGGAGAAAATAAAGTGACATTTGAAATGCTTTTGAATCTGGAAAATAATAATTCATTGTGTGGAACTGATTGTCCCGATCCAGAGCAATATACAGATGGCCCGAAAAATGGAGAAGTATTTACGGACAAAGAAATACAAGGGTTAAAATGCCACCTACCCGAATACTTAGAAAAAAAATGGGAATAAAAAAAAAAAAAAAAAAAAAAAAAAAAAAAAAAAAAAAAAAAAAAAAAAAAAAAAAAAAAAAATTTTTTTTTTTTTTTTTTTTTTTTTTTTTTTTTTTTTTTTTTTTTTTTTTTTTTTTTTTTTTTTTTTTTTTTACCTTCTTCTTAAGCCACCAGAGTTGTTCCTTTGAGCATTCACACTTTGCCATCCTGCCAAAAGGAATATCTGGACCAGATACAAGATGGAAACTATAGCACTTTGTACTGTTTTTGTAGACTCCCTTTTTTCAAATGAAGTGGGTGTTGACTACTTGGAGCCATTCGTTGAAACTTTAAAGAATGCATTGGAAGAACGATCAGAAAAAGCGATTATCAAAGTTTTTAAGGACCTCCCTGATCCTCAAAGTTTTGACAATGGCAATTTCGTGGATAATTATACGAAAGAGATAATCAAAGCTGCGAAAATCGACTGGACAGACGGATATCTAGCAAATTGTCGATGGAATGAAGTTACCAACATTACATTTTCAAATGTGAATTTAAAGAAAACTCAAATTGTCTCGTATGTTTTAGCTATATTGATGCTGACTCTTCGTCGTGCCGTCGCAGAAGATTCCACGCGTCAAGAAATGGTAGAATCGATGGTACACGAGACTGCTTCAAACATACTTGAAATAACAAAAATACCCAACTATCACAAGTACGATATTAGGTGTCCCTACTATTTAGATCTTGCACTGGGTATGTTGATGATGTATTTCCTGGGAAGAAAGATTTTTAACAGATGCTAAAAAAAAAAAAAAAAAAAAAAAAAAAAAAAAAAAAAAAAAAAAAAAAAAAAAAAAAAAAAAAAAAAAAAAAAAAATTTTTTTTTTTTTTTTTTTTTTTTTTTTTTTTTTTTTTTTTTTTTTTTTTTTTTTTTTTTTTTTTTTTTCTTCCTTCCTATAATAACCCTCTGCGTTTGACCTTCAAGGATTCACAACAAGCCGTCTCACAGAAGTGGTACTGTCCCAACTGTATTTGATCACTTGCGTTGGTTTTTGACAATTTCGAAAGCTATCGAGCCAAGACTGACATAGCGAGTACAGCATGGAAAGTAACAATGCTTTTTCAAGAAATCACAACTGCTTGGATTCATACGCGGATTTATACGCTGAGGGTTTGCGTGAACGGTCAGCGATCAAGATAATCAAAGTTTTTGATAATCTGCCACATCCTCAAAGTTTGAACGATGACAATTTCTTGGATAATTATACGAAGCAGATAATGAAAGCTACAAAAATTGACTGGGCTAATGAAAATGGAGCAATTCATCAATGGAAAGAAGTAACCAAAAGTACATTTTCGAATGTCAATATGACAAAGCCCGTTAGCGTCTCCTATGTTCTAGCTATATTAATGTTGATCCTTCGTCGTGCAGTGAAAGAGGATTCTACTCGTCAAGATATTGTAAAAGTAATGGTTTACGATACTGCTTCTTACGTCCGTGGATTAGAAATAGGACCCAGACCAAGCCCAGGTTGTCACGTGCACATTATCAACCATGGGACGTATTATGTAAGTTGGGCAATTGAAATGTGGATAGTGTATTGGATAGGAAGCCTGATTTTTTAAAGAACAAAAAAAAAAAAAAAAAAAAAAAAAAAAAAAAAAAAAAAAAAAAAAAAAAAAAAAAAAAAAAAAAAAAAAAAAAATTTTTTTTTTTTTTTTTTTTTTTTTTTTTTTTTTTTTTTTTTTTCATCTTCCATATATTTATTTATTTATTTCTCACAACTTTGGCTTTTAATTCGACAAGTGTTTCTGGCCATTATTATGGATGCAGCTCATGTGTTGTTTGATTATGTTGCCCGTGTACAACCCACTACCTATCTGCAAATTATGCACGTGATTCAACCTCATAGCTTAAAATCGGTCTTAAAACTATTCCAAAAGCATCTTGAACATTCAGTACCCGATTTGCATTTATTTAACCAACATCCTGAATGTATTTCAAATTTATGTTACCAGTTTGTTTTGGCTATTCGAAAACGATTTCCAACTCCAGGAGATGCTTTTGGGATTCATTTGACGTGTCGTGTTACCAAATCAGATACGCAAGGGACTTTGGATAGCAAACATTTGAGGTCTTATAACCAAAAGTCTTCATTTCATGTAGATAAAGTATTACTATATGAATTATATTTATTTTCAAATGCTATTCAAGTTTTTGAATTGGCCACTCGCCATGTGTACTCTACTGTTTTTACACAACGCTATTCTGTTCAGGAACTGTTGACACGACTCCCGAATGCATGTATTTTAGAAAGAAACGGACCTTACAATAAAGGCCTTAATGCTCAGGGCGAGTTTAAATATTTAAGTACTTTTCAATACATCATTGTCCAGGATCGGGTGTTGTATAAATCGTCCAAAGATTTAACAATCTTGTTACGGCGATTGCATGCGGAACGTGTCACGGGTTTTTCTGATATTCGAACCATTTTCCAAAAATGTGGTCTAGTGTGTCATTTTTTTAATTTAGTAAAGATTGCAAAACGACAATTATTGGGGAACAATGATTCAGTTTATGCAAAAGACGTATTTACTATCATGAAATATCAATGTCGTACTGGAAAACCGCTACCCTTAACAAGAGATGGATTAATGAAACATCCTGAACGTACACCTATTGAAGTGTTAAGTTTTGAAGCTCCAAAAAAGAATTATGCTCGACTGTGCACTGGACCACAACAAGTATATCCAGTGAAAAGTTCTGCTGATAAAATATTTTTTGGGCAACAATTTAATGAGGGTACAGGTTATACATTTGCTCTGAGGAATAGATAGAGAACCAAGAGTTTAGATTTGTTTGGACTAGTGTAAAAAAAAAAAAAAAAAAAAAAAAAAAAAAAAAAAAAAAAAAAAAAAAAAAAAAAAAAAAAAAAAAAAAAAAAAAAATTTTTTTTTTTTTTTTTTTTTTTTTTTTTTTTTTTTTTTTTTTTTTTTTTTTTTTTTTTTTTTTTTTTTTTTTTTTTTAGGCTGTAACTATAAATGTTGCAAAAATGCATTTTCATTGCGAGCAGTGGTATGGCTTGTCTCGATTATTGTGCTGAAGTTCATTGGTTTCGATGTTTTGATGGGGTCTTGTTTCCCATAGAAATTGCATTTGCGAATGTACAAGATCCTGAAAAAGTGTACATTTTGGAAATGATTATACCACCGGGGACAATAATATCTCTGAGGGATATGGCTGAAACCAAAAGTCGTTTTTTTAATAAGGATCGTTTGCATTATAAAAATGTTATTTCGCGAGTGTATCCCAAGATTTTTAAAATGCATTTTTTCAATTGGAAATATATATTAAATCACTTTATAAAGAACTATTTGAAATGTGATGCTGTGGGTGTACGTACCAGATCACAAATGGAATTTTTTAGACCTTTGTGTAAACGTGTGGTGCGTGTGAAACCTA
Organism: Metellina segmentata; assembly: GCA_947359465.1. Lineage (NCBI taxonomy): Eukaryota > Metazoa > Arthropoda > Arachnida > Araneae > Tetragnathidae > Metellina > Metellina segmentata. Next base: position 85,948,763 of record OX375882.1, on the reverse strand, counting down.
AAGGTCAGGTGTACGGATGCTGGCATAAACATCCTAAACTTATACAATTTGCTTGTACAGCAACTGAAGCCAGAACAATTGCATATAGTGCAAGAAAACTTGACAACAAAGTATAAAGTGTATTAAAAAAAAAAAAAAAAAAAAAAAAAAAAAAAAAAAAAAAAAAAAAAAAAATTTTTTTTTTTTTTTTTTTTTTTTTTTTTTTTTTTTTTTTTTTTTTTTTTTTTTTTTTTTTTTTTTTTTTTCCTTACTCCTACTTCTGCTACACTTTTGGATTTTTTACCATTCCACTTGTGCTACTCTTCAAGAGTTATTTAAATACTGCATTATTATAATACAAGTACAATTTCCATCAATGAGTACCCGAATGAGTAATAAATTGTCAACTTCTTATGGGATCGTGGTAAGGACATCTTGTAACAACGTTATTATTTTGCGTCGAAAAGTTCCTTATTGCGTCCAAAATTATTATTTTTACCTGAATCAGAAGAAAGATAAGATACAACCACCTGTTAATTTTACAGCTATCCAGGATCAATTTGAAAACGAATGGTTGCCTCGACTGAATCGATATGAATTATTGGATTACAAACGGTTTTTGAATGGACAGACTTTTGAAGATTTATACGATTTTCCGCATGGTCAATTGCAACGGTTATCCAAACGACACAATTCTATTTTCACGTTGTTTTATACAGCTTATCGAGAATTTCAAGAAGAATCTGGATTTCATTTTACGTTTACTAAAAAGGACATTGAGAGATATCCATTAATAAAATTGAAATTTAAGGGTTGTGATGGATTCAAGTACAATCAATATTATTTTTTGGTAAACAATGTCAAAGGATTACGACGTCACTTGTACTTTACCTCTTTTAACGATTCCTCTACTTTACGAAATCAAATCAGTTCATGGAAAGATGATTGTTTAATATATTATGGCCAAATGATGCATGCGGACAAGGCATACAAACTATTATTGCATCAGCAAATAATTAAAAAGGATATGAAACATTTGCTGTGTTTACGTACAGATAAATTATACTGGATACTCTCATCGGACGAAGAAAACGTTGATGAAAACACTAATTGATATAGGCGATTGTAAGTACTACAGAAAATGTTACAAATTGATTATATTAGAGCATATAAAAAAAAAAAAAAAAAAAAAAAAAAAAAAAAAAAAAAAAAAAAAAAAAAAAAAAAAAAACTTTTTTTTTTTTTTTTTTTTTTTTTTTTTTTTTTTTTTTTTTTTTTTTTTTTTTTTTTTTTTTTAATTCTTAACTATAGGAGATTGAGAAACATTCTCTGTACGCGACATCATGTTTGATTTGCAACGCCATCGAGACGTGATTGTGGATCACTACTTTCGAGTATTCCGACATTATAACAACCGGGACCAACTCGAGTGTTTCATAGGCCGCTGGATCGATTTACTTTTCCTGTATTCCTCCAAAAAACAATTTGTTTCGTTCGATCCACCCATACCTATTCTACATCGTCTCATTCCCCATGCTATAGGGGTGCTTGTGGTGCAATTTCCAAACACGACTGTTCCTCCCAACTTAAAAGGCATTAGTATATTACCTTTGTACCCATTTAAGATACAATACAACTATAACATTGAAAGCAGTCAGGATGGATTGGAAATGTTGTTCGCGTATCTCAAACTTACAGGCATTCAACGCGTTGGATTTTATAAAGTGGCTTATGCATATCACAAGATTATTCCAGAGCTGCAAACGGAATATCCCAATTTGGAAATTTATGGATCCAATTCTTTTACAAGTTTTCGTCGAGTCTGTGAACGGGACGTTATAAAGTTGAAGTAACATGATTTAAAATATCAATCACGTTGCTGATTGCGGGAGGATAGGAAACGACAGTAGGTGACTCTTTGACCCAATCGAGTAAGTAACGATAGTGTAATATCTGGTGTTCCCTATGTGTATCCAAACGAATGGCTGGAATGTAGGTTTCCAAAGATTCTGTATTCACGTAGAAGAATAAAATATTATTTTGCACCAAGACGTACCAGTCTTTTGGAAAAATACGAATCAGTCTAAATTGATTCCATGTCCATATAATTACATAGTGATTATGACTGGGTCGACCTGGTACCGGTTCCAAATTGAATAACAATAATAAAAGACAAAGAATGATAAAAAATAAGTACATTTCTTTAATTTTACTTTTACTTTTGATCATCACCGTGATGAATTTGTTTTACAAACCGTGGATTTATGATATCCAATCAGTTTTGCCATCATTGTTTGGAGGTCAATGGGGATCTAACATTACAATGTCCACGTGTTCCCTGTATGGATTTAAATGCCCGACCGATGAAGTATGCGATTGTGCAAACATGTGTGTGAATGGAGATTTTTTACCTTTTCGTGTGATGCCCAATGAACAATTTTTTTTAATGGATAAGCAATTAGCACCTGGAACCTATTGTATACCCAAGGGAATTGAAAATTGTAATCAAAAAACTTCATTTAATGTATTTTCGTCGACGGGATGGAAATGTATTCCTAAAAATACGTCCTTGTTTAACGACCACGTTCAGGTGGCTTGTTCCAATGAAGAGGCTCAGGATAATACTCAAAATGTATTGTGGGATTATTTGCTAGATAAACCCGCAATGGATATTGAAAATCCGTACGAAACTCTAGCAGATGGAAAAACTTTAAGATATCAATGTAAATGTAATTCGTTAGATATACGTAATAAACCTCTTGTACACACATTGCCATTTGTGTGTTCAGTGGATTATTGTATTAAGGATATTATGAATCCTTTGCCTATGATGGGCTTTAGAAATTCTAAATGTGAATGCGCGGTGTATTTACATCAAGATGCCACAGATGAAACATCACCTTGTGTTATAGAACTTCCACGTATAGAAAATGACCAATTTATCGGACGGGTGGATTGCTTGACTAATTTGTCATGGAAAATAAGTCCCATTTTCTGCCCTCAAGATGAAGGTGCTTTGAGTTTTACCACACCCGTCGCAGGTGGATCAGATGGTAAAACCTATATAGAAACGCACAAGTAAATGAAAAGATTATGTGTGAAAAAAAAAAAAAAAAAAAAAAAAAAAAAAAAAAAAAAAAAAAAAAAAAAAAAAAAAAAAAAAAATTTTTTTTTTTTTTTTTTTTTTTTTTTTTTTTTTTTTTTTTTTTTTTTTTTTTTTTTGTGCTATATTATATTGGCTTAAAACAGTTTCTCTGCATAGAGATACAAGTGTTATGGCTCAATACTTGCATAAAGTAAATACTATACAAGAAGCTCCTGCATCTAATGTCTGTCTGCTTTACAATCTAAAAGGTGGTATTTGGTATTTAATGCGACAAGATTACAATTCATTTGCTCATTATTGGTGTAGACAACACCGATTTGGGCACATTACTATGGATTTGGCATCTGCTGAATGTCATTCCATTCTTTTAGATTTAGATTTTGTTGCCAAGGAAGAGAGTACTAATCCACCCTATCAATCCATTTTTCCTTTGATCAATTCCACTCTCAAGATGATGTTTTTAGCTCATGTAAAACATTTCACCTACATTATTGCTGCGCGACATGGAGGTCAAGGGCTTCACATTCACTTGCCTGAATTTGTGATTGGGCATGATGATTATATTCTGTTGTGTCAACAGTTGAGTGTCCTCTTACGACACAAGGTCGAAGATAAAGGCCATTATACTTTGGACACTTTACAAAATATGATGCTAGCAGGCGCTGGAAAGCCTCACAAGACAGCTTACCGGGCCATGCAGATGATTTATGTAGACGAAAGGGATACATTTTCCATTGATTTCCGAGGCGATCTTTTAAAATATGAATTTATCCGAGTCAAAAAATCTTTTAAACGTCTCAAAATGAATATTGATTCCTATTTCCGGAAATTTTTGTTTTTGGAGGAACAACAAGCCTACCAACACTTGTTGGGTTTTATGATGCCCATCCCTACACCGTTTCAACCCTTGTATAAACTGTCTTTTGCGACCATGATTGGTAACACGCCCAATGAATCCCCCGATTATAGCGATGTAGCCACGTTTACCTACAAACGAAATGCCGATGTGGGATTCATTTGCAAAGGCAAACACTTATTGTTTAACGGGTCCCATTTCTTGAAAGCGTTGAATTATTTACGGTTCAATACCTTTTTCATGTCGAGTTTTGAAACGAATAATCCAGCTCTGAAAACATGGTACAAACGAGCAATTCCTTGTATTCCTTCCACTACCAATGTCATGTTCGATTCCATCAACCACGGACTGAGAGAAAACAATTCCAAATTCTTGGAAGACGCGAATCCTATTAAAACCATTTTGGAATATAATCAAGGGTATTACTTTTTACCCACTTTTTATACCCTATGTAAATACTTGGAAATTTCATCCGCCGACCTGGTGATGCACTTGAGGTCGGTTTTGGACAAGGAATTTACTCATTTGCTCGATCGGATGGAGCGCGTGGATCCAGCCCACACACAAGTGATCATGAAAGATTTTACGCTTCAAACCATCTACTTTTGTGGGAATAATTTATGTCGCAGGTACGATCGCTACCGAGATAAACTGAAACAAATCGTGCAAGACTCGAAACGGGCCATTTTAAGTGTGACCACCTCCGTCCAACTGGCTGAACTGATCCGGACGCTTCAAGAAAGTCACTTTCCCATTCAAGTGTTACGCTTAACCAATTCCGTTCGGAAAGCGTCCACGTTTATTTGGAATTGTTTAACCGAAACGTGGCAGGAAATTCAAGTGGATCGGGAAAAGGAATCCCATTTGAGTAATTTGTGGAATGCCATTTACACCTGGTTAGAGGAATATCGAAAATCGGGCAATTACGGTGGGCCCGAAGAGGAGATTTTGCATAAATTCAATATTAATAACGTCATATCCACCATTACCAGTGACACGACTATGGAACGAAAAATGATTCAAATGGATAATCATAAATGGTTTATTCGAACCAAAGACGGATTATTAGACATTTTAACGGGTCATATTGGTGGACCCGTACCGGAATTGTTTTTATCGGATCGGAAATTGGGCATCGATGTCAGTCGGATTGATTTGATGAAGCTTTATAATCATTCGCCCGAGCTCGAGAATTTGTACGAATTATTAACCCAAAAATCTTTTTTCATCCAGTATTTAAAAGCCTTATTTACAGATCGGACCGATGATTTATTTGACACGTTACATGAAATCATTCAAGAACACTTGCCCGATTTAGTCCAGAATCCTTATGCCATTTCCATGCTGCATTTCTACGTTCACCTGTGCAAATATACGGGGTTTGAACATGATTTGTTCATGTACATGTGTGATATTTTGGCGAGCATTTTTATTGCCACCAATTACGAACGCAAATTTTTTGTATGCAAAGGGGAAACTTCAAACGGTAAGAGTAAATTATTTGAAATTTTAGGACGTGTGTTTGGAGGATACTATCATTGTATTCAATCGGACAACTTGAAACCCGGTAATTCCAGTATGACGGCCAGTCCCGATTTGGCATCCACGCTGTTCAACTGCCGGATCGTTACCACAGAAGAACTGGAAGGAAAATTGAATGAAAATCGCGTGAAACAAATTACGGGTAATTCGTGTGTCGTGTTTCGCAACATGTATGAAGCGAGTCAAGGTGGCATACCCACTGCCAAATTGTTTACCACCACCAACAACTTACCCGATTGTAGGGCCACGGAAGCCTTTCAAGATCGAGTGATTGCCATCCCATTTGTGTCCCGGTTCGTGAATAAGGCGCCTCTCACCACATCGGAACAAGTGCGCCAGAACCGCTACCCTAAGGACGAATACGTAATTGAAAACTCGTGCATGGGATGCTTTTTAATATTAATCTTTCATTTAAAAAAATGTATGGATAGCAAGGATGGGTTGTTGCATTATCGAGAGGAGCCTGAAAGTGTCAAAGAATACACAAAGAATTATTTGTTAAACACAGACGTTTACAATCAATTCAAGACACATATGGATGTGCAATTGAACTTGGACGGTTTCACGACCATGACAGATCTCCGTTCAGCCGCGCGTCAATTTTTGAAAACGACCAAAAATAATACGACGCCTGAAACGGATTTAATTTTAAAATTTGAGGAAGAGTTTAACGCGTATCGACGGTCCGATTTGCAATTGGGAGCGATCCGTTACGACAGTATTTTGGACCAAGTGTCGACACCCTTACAATTTGAAAATTGCAGCTTACAGGAGGAATCCGGTCTGAAACGACCCTTGTCCGAAAGCAATGAAAAGCGAAAGAAGCTAAAACCAGCTTCTGAAACAACAGTGGTTTATTACGAAAATATAGTGATACGGAATTTGCGGCGAACGATCAATGAAAATTAAAGAGCATGGCTTGCCCACTTTCCAAGGATTATTATGATCTGAAAGAATTAAAAAGCCAAAACAATCGGATCGATAGGCTGGTGGATTTCGTCGCGGTACCGAATGAATATCGATTAAAAGTATTCAAATCCAAAAATAAAATATTGGATGGTTTTTATAACGTGACCAAAGAGTTGGTACGGGAATTTAAAAATGAAGCCATTGCACATTTGAAACAAATTATGGGTAACCGCAAGGAATATGCCTACTTGTTCAATATAATTGATGATAAAGATCCGTTATCACATGCAGTTTACATTAAATACGAAGATTTCCCGCTAATGGAAGGTAATGTAGTACCTGAAATTCGTCATATTGCAGGTGAATTTGCACCAAAAGATACCGATTATTACGATGCTGCATGTTTATACTTGCTAATATTTTATGCTCTATTGGTGAATAGGCAAGCTAACTGGATAACGATAGATTATATAACAAATTGTAATATGGACCATCAATATGGAATTCATGTAGACTGGACAAAAGTAAAAAATTAAAAAAAAAAAAAAAAAAAAAAAAAAAAAAAAAAAAAAAAAATTTTTTTTTTTTTTTTTTTTTTTTTTTTTTTTTTTTTTTTTTTTTTTTTTTTTTTTTTTTCTTCCTTTCTTTAAAAACATGCCAGAGTAATGCAGGCTACACATTTCTTTTATCCCACATCATGGATCACGTTCGGAATTTGAAGGAGAGTCTATTTGGAAGTAATGCATGTTGTTCCAGACATGAATTAAAAGAGGTTCAG
>OX375882.1:85914093-85939093 GCA_947359465.1 Metellina segmentata | reverse complement strand
GGAGAGTTATATCTCAGTTGTATGGGTGAACAAATCCAAGAGGTGTCAGAATGGCGCATGGAGCCTCTTAACAAACCTAAACGTAAACGACCCTTAGTTGAGAATAAAGATGGAACACACCATTCAAATAGTGGGTAGTCTTCGGGATCAAAAATTTCCAGCAACCAAAGTGAACGTGCAAATGGGGCACGTGCAGATGCGATTGGAAACCAATTTGGATAAGCTGAATGTAATGTTGGAAAATATACCTTTTGAAGATAATTTTTTGCTATTTTTGAAAAAGTTTGGGGAACAAAAGGGTGAAAACAAATGGTTCATTGATGTGGATCAGATGAATACAAAAGACATAACATTGTACATGATTGAAATTGGAATTAAAACTTTTTTGGATTGGGCTCAAACGGCACAAAAAAATGCTGAGCAACCAGACGTTACACCAAAAGTAGAAGTTACATCAGAATTTGAAGTTACACCAGAATTTGAAGTTACACCAGAATGCGAAGTTACACCAAAGCTTGAACCAGTTTCAAGCATTAGAGAAAGAGAGTAAAAAAAAAAAAAAAAAAAAAAAAAAAAAAAAAAAAAAAAAAAAAAAAAAAAAAAAAAAAAAAAAAAAAAAAAAAAATTTTTTTTTTTTTTTTTTTTTTTTTTTTTTTTTTTTTTTTTTTTTTTTTTTTTTTTTTTTTTTTTTTTTTTTTTTTTTTTTTTTTTTTTTTTTTTATACTCTGTTGCATCCAGATAGTAAAATAAATGGGAGTGAAAGCATCGCTCGGCATATACAGCTGCATATTATTTTTACCGATTGCGGCAGCTCTGTTTCCTTTACGTACACACTATTTCCGGCATGGTCTCGGGTGTGTAAAAATCCTACATCACTCTCAATATAATCTGGTAAGAAATTCCACGGAATCATTGTAATTCCCTGTTGATTTTTTGCTAAATACGGTACACCATCGTGTCGTAGCATCAAGAAAGGTTTCCCCTCGTTTTTTAAATAATACTCGTTTCTTTTCGTATCAGTGGGATAGCGTTGGGTGCCATCGGAAAAGCGAGCCATTACCCATTGACCATTTTTTTTTAATAACTATAGATTCACCGTTTCGACAGGGATATATTTCATCCCCATTACAGTCTCGCGCATAATATTCATCGTTGTTCTGATTTTTGGCAAATACATAGCGTTGGCTTTTGGGATACTTTTGACTCCCGTTGCGGTCTTGCGTATATCTTTCACCTCCTTCTGAATGTGTCAGAAAAGGATTTGTGTCTAAATTGCTATAATATTCATTGCCTTTTCTATTTCGTGGATACTGTTGCGTCATTATGTCTGTAGAACAGTACAGAATTTCACTCTTGTCTTTACAAGACTGTTTAGTGCAAGTGACACCCCCGGATTTGATTCAACTCCTCAGAGCGTGGCGAAAACATCATTCTTTTACGCAAACGTGTTTAGTCTGTAATTGCCAATTAACCTTTCGTAAAGTCCCATATCAAATTTGCTGTAAGCAATTTTATTACAACAGCCAACTCCATTCGTATCCTGTTCAATCGATTGGTATACCCACTCCAGGGTTTACATTTGCTCTACCCGTCTTGCAACGTTTAATGCAAGCCCATCACATTGATTCCAATCAAGAGTTTTTAATTTTACCTGATCCCATTTATTGGCAAGTGGCTTCCACTCTTGTGTATGAAAAAGTCATGAAATTTGTTCAAGGGTTGCCCATGACCAACCGGACGAAATTGACGCAATCCGCCGATTATGTGAATACTCTTTTCCAGCAACTTTTAGAAGCACCTTTAAATTATGGGAGCTTACAACATCGATCCTGTGGTAAATCTACTTTAATGCGACAAATAGCGTTTGGAAAACGATGTAGTCTAGCCATGCGAGGTATGATTGTTTCTGATTCTAGTTTACGACCCAATGAAATTACATTACCTCAAGAAATTGTAGAAAAGTTTCATTTGCACAATCAATACATTATTTTAAACCGAATGCCTTCGTTACAACCGGGTAATTTTATAGCCTTAAAAGTGGTTTCTCCCGGATGGAAGTATTCCTGTTTCGGAATTCCTTTAGAAGTGTTGCAAGCTTTAAATGCTGATTTTGATGGAGATGAGTGCAACATATATATGGTGCCCAGTACTTTGTCTCAAGCCGAGTGTGCTACCATTCTCAATCCAGAATTTCAGTTGGGATGCTTTGTGATGCAAGGTCCTAAACTGATGCCCACTCAAGATATGCTTGTCGTCTATTTTATGAAACTGGACGAAATTGAATTTTTACCCTACAAAATGCGGGATTTGAATAAAACCTTCCAGGTGTTGTATGATCTTTACGGTTCACAGCAAACGTTTCACTACATTGATCAGATGCGGTTATACTATTTGAATGTGTTACAAAACGAAATGTGTTTTGCTCTGACGCTGGAAGAAATGAAATTGCTGTTTGAATGGGGTCGTGAATCGTTAACCACATTTCAAGACAAGGCTAAATCAAGCAACGGATGCCTTGTGACACAAGTAATGTCTGGAGCCAAGGGCTCTTTTGAGCATTTGTATCAAATGTTTGGAGCAATTGGTTACCAAAATGACGAATACATTACCCATTCATTTTGGGAAGGGTTGACGGCTGTGGAAGCGGTAGCACACACCAAAACGTCTATAGAGGCTTTGAGTAAAACGTGTAAGATTTGGGAGCCTGGATATGGTTATTCCAAAATGGTATATAACCTGCAGGGGTTACATGTGGATTACAAGGGGTGTTTAAAGGATGGAAACATGGTGATTGAAAATGACGTACTGGATGTGTTGCATTTTACGGATGTCATGTCTGTTGATGGATTCAAGCACCTGCTGCAAAAAACAATACCCATAGACAATGAATGAAAAAAAAATATTATATAAAGTGGCAACATTACAAAAAAATGTTACCCCTTTTTAATTTACTCAAATGGAAGGGCTCTTGGACTCCTTTACGGAGTCACAGTGCGCTAGTGGATTTTAGTCAAATTCATGTCCGTAATATTTTTTTATTTTGTTTTGGCCTTAGTATGAGTCGACAGTTGTTTGGTGATGCTATCAATTGTGATTTGGGTGGAAGTAAAATAGCCAAATCGATTGTAGACACCAGATGCTTTATCAACTCTACTCATACTGATTTCACTCGTACGGAGAATCCTATTATTCCCATCCTGTATCATGACTATTATCAATGGATCTCTGTTATATTATTGCTCCAAGCCTTTAGTTTTTATTTTCCTTTTCGCGTATGGTCCAGACACATTGACTACTATCTTAAAGAATTGACGATAAAAGATGAGGAAGATTGTGAACGAGTCACTCAAATGATCATAGCATCCAAAGGCAATCATTTGTTTTTGCAAACATGGGCATTGGAATGTATTTATGCTTTGCATCTTGCAGTTCAGATTGGAATCCTGAATGAATTTTTCAATCGTGTTTGGTCCCTATCCAGTTGGTCCTGGTCTGCCATTCCTATTCTCTTTCCTCATATAGCCAATTGTTTTTTCGATTACAGATCAGGGGGTGAGATTACAACTGGAAAATGGTACTGTTTATTACCCCTCAACAGTATTTATCGGAGAGTGTTTTGGGTAGTGTATGGTTGTTTCCTAACCCTCATCATTTGGCATATTGTCTTTTTTGCATACCGACTCTTTTTAGTAATACGACTAGGACCCGAATGTGTAAACACGTGGTGGAGTATGGAAATTGCAAAAAGTGAAGGGAAAACCTGGCATATTAAACAGACATTGGCTCAAAAATTGAAAAAAATAAAGGCCGAGAGCTTGGATACCGAAATTAAGTGCAAGGAGTTAATTACACAAGTATAAGAAATTTCACTTGGAATTAACAATGTTATTCCATTAGTAGGTGCTTTGGTTTCAAAAAAAAAAAAAAAAAAAAAAAAAAAAAAAAAAAAAAAAAAAAAAAAAAAAAAAAAAAAAAAAAAAAAAAAATTTTTTTTTTTTTTTTTTTTTTTTTTTTTTTTTTTTTTTTTTTTTTTTTTTTTTTTTTTTTTTCTTCCGTTATATAGGTAAGAGAATATGCAAATACATCATAGAATCCTCTGGTGACACTTTATATAAAGGGTTCATTTTTTTTACATCGCATGATGGAATCCCGTAATGACGAAGAGTTGAGTTTGCCTATGCTCCCTCGAGGAGACGATGCAACACATTGGAATAATGCGGAATCTTCCATTACTGAATTCCATGCCGGTCAGGATCTGAATCGATATGTCACTGTGACGGGTAACCAGTATAATAGATTGTATTTCATTGCCATTCGGTTTAAAAATCCCATCATTATTCATAAACAGTTTGGATCATCCTTCCCTAATACCATACATATTCCTCCCAATACATGCATTTTGGTGGATGCATCTAAGCACGCGTTGACTTTGGAATTTGCACAAACCACCAAGATGTTTGTGCTCCCCAAAGATCATCCTAAAACTCCAACCGAAGCGGACTTGTTAACATCGTTATTTCCAAATCCTAATTTCTTGGTCAAAACATATTATGCTCGGACACTTTTTGTCGTAACCAGTCACAACCCATTCAAATCCTTTTGGACACGAGCTCGGAAAAATGTTGCTTTTCGTGGTTTGGTCAAGTTGTTCAATAGCTGCATTAAAATGTCTGAACCTTTCACCATTCAAGATGCTGCTCTCATGAGGTACTTTAAAAGAAACACTGATCATTTAAATAATTTTAATACGTGGTATCCTTTGGCCTATCATATGGCTTTTGAAAAAACGAGACGCATGTTTAATCATGATCCTACTGCATTTCTTGGACGAAATTTATTTCATATTTTGAAACGCAGTATGGACCATGTCTTACCACCTGATCATCCTCCCAAAGAGTTTTATACGTGTCAAACTACTCTAAGTGACGCTGTACCCGTGGGAATAGCTTGCCGAATCATAGATTGTAAAGCCGAGTACGTGTCGGTACTTATTTTATCCTTTACCAAAGAATGGTACTTGGATGCTAATAACATGTCGTGTTGCTTTGTTCCCACCGACCACACCACTCAATGCCAGTATTGGGTTCCTTTGTTGAAAGATTTAGACACGTGGCTCAACCATGGTCTCATGTGGTACGTGTCCAATTTATATTCAAATATCATCAATTTAACTGTCATTCTAGATTGGTTGTCCATTCAGACATCCGAACCATACCGTTACATTAAAAAAGACTTGTTGCAAGTGTATCACATTCTGATGGGGAAAATCAAATCAAGATGGTCTTGAAGACATTGGTGAAAGCCATCCTACAGTCACAACGGGACCCCAACAATTTGCTTCATGTACAATTATTACAAACCTTGAAGAGGGATATTTCCCAAGACGTTACGGAAGCATTTACATTGAGTCAACCGTTGATTGATCAGTATCCCGATGTATACCGAAACAGTAGTAGTTTTCTGGATTTTTTATTTCATTTGTGTCATGCACCCCTTAGTGGTCATGCATCACCTATTCACTCTACCACGAATCATGAACATCTGGTAGCGTGTAGAAAAGAAGTATCGCATTTGAAATCAATCTACTCCACACTAGAAAAGGATCATCACAGGTTGGAATTGAAAAACAAGGAAATTTGCCGTAATTATGAGGAATGTACTTTGAATCTAGAATCAGAGAAAAACAATGTAAAGAGCCTTCAAAATACAATCTCGCGATTGAAAGAGGAATTAGAAAAACGGGATAAAACGTCTTTCGAGAACCTTCCGCATATTGAATATCCACCAAAATCCACTGAAAATTGTATGCCTTCGATCCAGTCTTCCGTCCAATCCTTGCCGTTGGAATATAAAAGCCAAAACTACGACTATGAACAATTTACGCTTGAAAATAATAGAAAATTGTCCGAGTTTTTACAAAATGTCAGAGATGAATTGAAAACAACGTTTGACCTGTCAAAGGAAAGGGAAACTAAAATTCATGACCTCTTGAAAAAGATTGCACCTTCTTGTGAGCCTCAACATTTGAATACAGCATCCATTGATGTGGATAATATTAGTGAGAGTTTGTTTAATAAATTTGAAGAATTTTTAACTCGTATGTTATCCGAAAACCAATTGAAAGAAATAGTGGGTTTGTTTAAAATTGATGCATCTTTTAACACATTACGTCGAAACTTGAGTCAAATAGGTGCTAGTGAAGACGTACTTAAAAACGTGGTATCTCTTGTTAATACCACCAATCAAGAGGTAAAAGATAAGTCTAGCAAGTTGGTTGAAAAAATATCCACACTCTTTGGAAGTAAATTACCCTCCATTCTTTTGATGGAGCGATTAGATGAGTTGGAACAAAAGCTGTTGGAAAAAAATACGCAATTGGCTGAAATTCACAAACCATCTACCTTGTTAACATATTGCCAGGCCCATTTTCCAATGTTTGCCTTTCAAGACGATTGGGAACATGGAGTGATTAACATGCTTAACGACAACACAAAAATTAAAACTCTTTTAACACTGTTTCGACAAGAATTTAAATTATCATCAGTTCCCCACACAAATCTGGTAGATGATATAACAGATTTGTTAAAAGCAACATCGGAGACTATACAACGTTTTACCAAAACGTTTGAAAAAATTTTTTACCTAATGCTTCAAACATTGGATGATGAATCAAAAACTATAGCAAGGACATATTCTATAGATAATTTTATTGAAACGTTTTTCAGTTATTTGCAAACCAATGTGAGTGCATTGCAAACTAAATTGATTGAAACACGTGAAACTGTGAACGAGCCTATAGACTATGATGCCGAACCATTGAGCCTAGAGGAACAATCTTCAGACCAACCCTTGATGTTAGGCTATCACCTAGAGAATGCCGATTTCGATACTTTAAAACAGCAATGCTCCCAATTAATGGACAATTTTAACATAGACACATTTGCCCTTGATATGAAAGCAAAGATTGAGGATGAGAAAACAAATTTGAGACAGTATTACCTTAAAAGCGTGCAGGATGCACAACAGCTTCAGAACGAATTATCCTTAGCTATTAAAAGCCTAGAGTCTAGTAAATCCGAATTGGAGCAAAAACAAAGTGAAACGGAACAAAAAATTGATAAAATTATAAATTTTTTTGATATAAAAAATGTTAGAAAATGGAACTTGATTGTTATTTCTAAACACAAAGCGATAAAATTTGAAAATTCTAAATTAGAATCAAAACTAGAGAGTCAGCAACACGAATTGAATGAAAAACAAAATGAAATGGATGAAATTAAAACTCTTTTTAATATTAAAGATGATATAAACTGGAAGGAGAATGTTAAACGTCAGTTTGAAAACCAATCTGCTTTACGTATTCAACTAGAGTTTACTCAACACGAGTTGGAAGAGTGCAAAAAGAATTTAACATCCCAAGCGATAGAACAAGATTCTTCATTGCATAGACGTAGATCAAAAGATACAGATCGGACTACTCGCAGAGACCAGTCTTCCATTGGTATCGATACTGCTAGGTCCAGAAGCAGATCTCCAAATTGTTCTGTAAGCTCGTCTCCAATTAGACCTAGAAGCACATCTCTAAATAGACCTCCATCTCAAACTGATTTACAGCAATTGGCTGACTTAAACCCCGAAATGGATTTAGATCCACAAACAACATCTTTGATATCCAAACATAAAAAACGTAGGACCGATGATGATGCAATATTGGAAAATTATGATTTAGATGATGAAATAGCCTTAAGTACTATGAAATTATATTTTTATGCTTTTTATGAACGACATTTTATAGATCTTTGGAATTACATGTTTGGAAATAAAATAACAGATGCTGCTGATTTAATTCGCGAGTATCAAGAAAAGTTAACGATATTAAATGGATTAAAGGAGAACATGCGTCCAAGTCACTTGATGGATATTTTATATAAATATATCCAATATGATATAAAGTCACTTCTTAATGACAAAGAATGGGTTGAGGAACAACTAAAACGCCAAGATGGTATAAAAACCATATCAGAATTGTTGAATGACAATATGTATAAAACTTTAAGCACTATGAATAAGAACTGGGCAAGATGGAAAAGAATACATGATGAAGCAAAACACTAGATGGACGAGTGGAGAAGAAAATTAATAGGATTCTTGTACAATCTCTTGAAAATTTATTTATGCAAAAGTATAAAAAAAAATTCTAAAGTTTTGTAAAAAAAACATTAAGAGAAATCTTGTACACTCTCTTGAAATTTGTTTTTTTTTATTAAAAAAAAAAAAAAAAAAAAAAAAAAAAAAAAAAAAAAAAAAAAAAAAAAAAAAAAAAAAAAAAAAAAAAAAAAAAAATTTTTTTTTTTTTTTTTTTTTTTTTTTTTTTTTTTTTTTTTTTTTCAGTGCTCTGTAAGCTTCAATGTTTTTTAATATTTATTCCACCATGTTTGTACTTTGCATAACCAGTAACACGTGTCAAATGATTCTCCTAATTGATTTAAGGCAGTCCACTTTTTAATGTATCCATTCCCAAGGATTATAAAAACAACGATATTCATTATAAAAAACAATAGACAGTACCATCTTCGAGTTATAACTATGCACATTCCAATAACTCCTGTGGTATATAGAGCTGTTGCAAGTATTGTACCAATTACTAATTTATCCATCCCGTCTTGAGCTTTTCTTGAATCATGTATTTGCGCCATTCATCAGGTTTAATGTTGTAATACAACGTATGCCAGGTGAGTTTTGCATAGCTTTGATAAAAACGGTGGTTCCAGCAAGCAAATAGTAGGATAAACCATAACATCACTACAATCATGTTTCGACTCTTTTTTTCAACGTATAATAAAGCAATGAAAATTAATCCTGATAATAAACAATCGAAACGGAAATTGGAAGAAGAGGATGCACCTGGGAATCCTAAAATGAGTCGACTGGAAGTTCGAGACCCTGAACCAGAGAAAGATCCAAATGTACCTGAACCGATGGAACCAAAGAAAGATGACAATGGTGTAGCTGAGGAAGATGATGTAGAGGAACCAAAGAAAGATGACAATGGTGTAGCTGAGGAAGATGATGTAGAGGAACCAAAGAAAGATGACAATGGTGTAGCTGAGGAAGATGATGTAGAGGAACCAAAGAAAGATGACAATGGTGTAGCTGAGGAAGATGATGTAGAGGAACCAAAGAAAGATGACAATGGTGTAGCTAAGGAAGATGATGTAGAGGAACCAAAGAAAGATGACAATGGTGTAGCTGAGGAAGATGATGTAAAGGAACCAGAGAAAGATGACAATGGTGTAGCTGAGGAAGATGATGTAGAGGAACCAGAGAAAGATGACAATGGTGTAGCTGAGGAAGATGATGTAGCGGAACCAGAGAAAGATGGAAATGAGCTAGTGGATGAATATTATCCCTCGCCAGAATATGCACGTACATTAGAGAAAAAAGACAAATATGCTTTTTTAGCGGATGGTAATCAAATATACAACCCAATGAACCGTAGGTATGCTACCTATAACGTAGATATAAATGGAATTACTCACAAAATAGAATATGTTGCACAAAACAAAGATAAAACTCCACATTTCTTGTATAATGACCGAGGCAATATTGTATACCCGTTTGATTTGACGAGTGAAAAACCTATATTTTTATTGAATGGGGTAGGAGAACAACAATATATACGTGTGAATGAAATAGATCATTATCCTCTAGATTCAAATGGAAATCCTATTTATGCCAAAGATTCAAACGGGGATGATGTTCTTCCCAGAAACAAGGATCGATATTTTTATGCAAAGGGCCTGAAAAGGGAGTTTTATCCCAAAGAGGCCAACGGGGATGATTATGTTTTGCATAACGGTTCACAAGATCTTCCAGCACTTGCGGAGGATTCTACAGATTTAACGGGAAAACCTATTTATGCCAAAACTATTAATTCGTTTGAAATTCTTCCCAAGAAAGGAAATCGATATGTTTATGCAAAAGACAAAAATAACAAGGAAATTTATCCCAAAAGGTCCAACAAGGGTGATTATTATTTGTGGGAAGGTGCACGCCAAATTGCAGCATATGATGAAAATCGAATACCTTACTATGCAAAAGATCAAAATGGTGAGGAATTTTACCCCAAAATTTTAACACAAATTGATCAGTGAACCAAGATAAATGAAGCATGAATCCGGCATATGATATTGCTGATCCGAAAAGTGATGAAATAGATGGTGAAAACGAAAGTCAATGGTATATTGAAACTTTAGACGAAAATATAATTTTTGCAACGGGTGATGACAAGCCTATTTATGGTAAAACCCACACACTGACAGAATTTTATATCAAAATCGATGATAGGGACCTAGTAGCTAAAAATTCGAGTCCATATTATGCAAAAGATGAATTTGAAAATGAGATATACCCCAAAAATGAAAGCGGAGACGATTACGTCATAGTGGTGGGCACTGAGATAAAGTATGCATCCAATAATAATAAGGAGAATTTTTATCCCAAAACTAAAGATGGGGTTGAATTTATAGTCAATGACCAATACATTTACAATGACCAATTTAAAATCATATACCCATTAAGTAGCAATGGAGTACCCATATATCCAAAAGATCCCAACACTAATAATGAGGTTTATAAAACAAATGACTCCGGAGTAGTGTTTATGGCAAAAGACAAACGAGGTAATGATGTGTATGCTCGAAAGGCTAATGGGGATCAGTATTATTTTAAAACGAATGATCATCGACATGGTGCTAGCCCTAATAAAATTGCATACACTTTTGATGGTTTACCGAAGTACGCAATGACGATGGATGGACGTGTCATATTTCCTAAGGATTCTAATGCAAATGAATATTATTTAACTTATAGTATGAGCTCAAGTTCCCATGTAGTCCATCATTCGAATGGAAATTTAATTGATCGATATGCCAAATTAAACAATGGAGATGAGATTTATCCTGTTTGGGAATTTAAGAACAATCATACGCAAGATGAAATCCTTAATGATAAGTACGCTTTAAATGCTTCAAAGGAACCTTATTACCCCTTGGATGAAAATGGCAACGAGTATACATTGAGTATGAATGACGACGAAGAAATAATTTATCCCAACGGGTATCCTATTTCAAATGACGGGTATGTGATTGTAACAAACATTAACAGTAAACCATTCATAAGTCTTACCATAACCCCACTTGTGACTGTAAATAATATAATTTCTACATTGTTCCGTCAAATGAATGGGTACAAGGATTACATGACCAATCGGAAATCTCCACGTGTATCGAGGAGTGTTATGATTGTATATCAGCTTGGAGTCCTACCCCATACTTTAAATGCACAAATGCCCAATTTCAATGCCTTGAATCCACCACCAAAACCTGATCCGGTATGTGAAAAAGCAAAGGGTATTGATTGGTCAATCTCACTTTTGCTGGTAATTATTTTTTCACTGATCCTGGCTATTGTAATTAAGCAGTGGTGGATAAAGTAAAAAAAAAAAAAAAAAAAAAAAAAAAAAAAAAAAAAAAAAAAAAAAAAAAAAAAAAAAAAAAAAAAAAAAAAAAAAAAAAATTTTTTTTTTTTTTTTTTTTTTTTTTTTTTTTTTTTTTTTTTTTTTTTTTTTTTTTTTTTTTTTTTTTTTTTTTTTTTTTTAAATAAAGTTCATGGCTGCTACTACTTTGACTAAACGTATTGAAGATGTTCTGGTGGAAGATGACATGGATAGAGTGACTGAAAGTTTGGGATCAAGTGAGCAGCAAACAGCATATGTCATACTTTTTCTAGTTTCTGTACCAGCTTTATCAGTTTTAACGGTATTCCAATCCTTACACAAAAATATGTACTATGCAGTTTTATTTGTAGCTATTTATATATGTTTGTTGTTGGCAGTCATTGTATTTCGTATGGATATTATTATTGTTTTTTCGGAATATCTCAAATCATTTTATAATGCATGAATACGAGTTTAGACTGGTAGTACAGAATGATACTAATTTCAACTCAGTTTTGCATGACATTTGGAATTTTTGGGGTTCTGGAACGCTTCAAATTCAGTCTGTCATGTACGCCAAACCTCATTTTCGATATCGACACAGATGTTTAGAAACTAAATCTGTAATCTCCACTGAAGCTGTCTATTACGAAACCTTATGGTTCAAATGGGTGCATTCACTCGAAACTCCTTATACACAATGGACGCTCGCAACCCACAGTACATTTCTGGATACTGTGGGTAATTTTCAATGCCCCTTTTGGACAGAAACTAGAAACGTTTTGAAACTAGATGACCACGCTCAAGTGTATTCCTTTCAACATAAAGACGGTAGGTATCGATTAGTGTTTGAGTGGGAATATGGTACGTTTCCGGAAGCACTTGAAACGCTTCCAACCAATTATTTGTTAGAGTCTCTACGCACATTTAGAAAAGTGTATAAATATTTTAGTCCTTTTTCAACACCACCATATAGCTTGAATGAATCCATCACTCGAAAACAAGTGACCTCTCTTTCAGTTTTACCCCCACCAGGAACATTTCTTATGGCGCTCAAGTTGGATGGTATATTTGGAATAGTATACAGTTATTCAAATCACATAAAACAAAAATGGGAAGATTGCGTTATAAAGGAACAGGATGGCATTACATTTGGAGATGGAATTGTATTTTCTGCTGAAAGATTAAAAGACGTCATCGTATTATTGGATGTATACCAAGTACGAGGCAATCCTACCGCCAAATGGTGTCGACGCAACATTTTATTAGATTTTTTACCCCGAATTAAATTACCTGAAGGATATCAAGTGCAACGCTATTATTATCCGGAAGAGGAGTTGCTCACCACCCGTTTCCAGACAGATGGTTTTATTGTACATAATATAGTAACGGATGAAATATTTAAAGTAAAACTAGAACCTACTTTAGACATTGTCTATATGGATGGTTATTTTTGGTTACCCTCAAAAAATAAATCTGATTTATCCCAATGTTTTAAATCATTGGAAGAGGAACCACTCGTAAACGGTCATGTGTATGAAGTAAGCATAAAAAATGGCCGCGTAACACGACATAGGAGTGATAGATTAACTGGAAATACCTGGCGTCAGATTGAAAGTATACTATCAAACGGTGTGGTATGGCAAGGCCCACCTTTTCAAATGGGTCGAAAAGTTGTAAAAAAGAGTAAGAAAAAGCTGACACCCATCATCAAGTGTATGCATAAAAAAGAAATGGTAGGTAGCCGTAAGATAAAGAAGAAATTGTAAAAAAAAAAAAAAAAAAAAAAAAAAAAAAAAAAAAAAAAAAAAAAAAAAAAAAAAAAATTTTTTTTTTTTTTTTTTTTTTTTTTTTTTTTTTTTTTTTTTTCATCCCTTCCTATAAAATAAGGTGGTGTGTTAAGAGGTTTTTACTACCTACATCTTCTTACAACATAATGGATACTTATTCCGCTCTGGTCGATCGGATTTTGAAAAATGACGTTTTGGCTGAAAAGATTAAAGCCCTTGAACGCAACAATGAGGCGTTAAACTTGATAGTACCTGACTGGGAAAAACGCCTCGAAAATAATGGATTGTATCAAAAGTTTAAAAAGGATGCTAAAAATTGTTTTCGCCCTGAACGACTGACCATGAATAACTTTCGCGTCCAAAACCTAAAGGATCAGGTGAAAACCTTTGATATGATTTTTGCTGGATATTGCAATGTGTATCGTCCAAATTCTAACTATACTAATAAAATACTACCCCTTTCCATTACTGTTCGAGATTCTAATGTGTTAACTAAGCTAAGTCAAACTTTAACCAGTGATTTGGATTTTAATAACATACAATTATCGGATACTACCAAACTCAATTTTGCAACCTGCAGTATGTGTTGTCAATATTGCAATGACGCAAGAGAAGAAATGTCAAACTCGGGCATACATTTATCCTATGATTGTCGGGAGCCTTGTATTTTAGACTTGTATGTTTATGACGGAAAGAACTTGGTCAATCGTTTTGGATCTCAAGTAATGGATTTTTTCAGGGGACCATTTGTGGCAATTCTTCAGGTGGAAATAAATGTGAGGTACTTTTACCTGCTAAACGACAGCAACAAAGATTTCGTACGCATTGGTGGTAATGTAGTCAAAATGATTGCTTTTCCTGAAACTAATTTGAGAGAGTCCAAAATATGTTTAGGTGATTTAGCACTAATGGCTCAATTGAATGACACCAGAGGTGATCAATTGAATGACACCAGAGGTGATGAATATCCCAGCGGCGGGAAAAGGACCTTGGAAAATAATGAGGTAGTTGATATAGAGCCTACCAACAAGAAACAGAAAATATTATTGTCCCAGGATCAATATTTTGTACCTCCCGACCCCAAAGAATCGACTGAGAAAGATGAGGAGGTATGTGACATATTTAACAACAATACCTCAACATCCCAAGATCGATATTTTGAGACACCCAATACCAAAACGTCCACTATAAAAGACGATGATAATGAGGAGGATGTAGTTGAAATATTACCCACCAACATGATCCAAAAAAATGTAACCCATCATGATGTTTATGAAGTAGAAGAAAGAGTTCTTGAAATCTAAAACCAGAAGGTGAATGAAATAATAATGATCATTTTAATCAAAGTTGTTAACGCGTTAAAAAAAAAAAAAAAAAAAAAAAAAAAAAAAAAAAAAAAAAAAAAATTTTTTTTTTTTTTTTTTTTTTTTTTTTTTTTTTTTTTTTTTTTTTTTTTTTTTTTTTTTTTTTTTTTTACAAACAACTCTGATTGAATGCTCTTCGGCTGGCATTCATACTAGAGATTCGGTGAGGTGATATTTTAGGAGTCACTATTTCTTTGGGCTGTATGATGACAACATCTTCATAATATCCATCATAGTTATCGGAATAATAACCTTCAGCAGTGGCATGCATAACAATTATATTTGGATCACTAATATCTTTAACGGCCACTAAACCAACATCCTTTACAAAGACAGCATTATACCTCATGCGTTGTATTTCTCTACTTCTTGTATCAGATTCCCTATATGCAATGTGACTGGAAGTTTCGCATTTACTCAACAAATACTGGAAAGCTAAGGATAAGTTTAGATCTGTCAGTTTGGTTTTTTCCTTTCTCTCACCCTCAATTGTAATACCCTCCATATGCTGCATAATGGAATGCTTTTGAATAAAAGTATTTGAAATTGCCATTTTGGATCGAATGTACGCAATTGGTTTGGGATTGTTTTCACATTCTTCAGTTGGATTTATATTAATACTTTCATTCGGTGACGACAAGTTACGAATCATTTCATACGTATATCTATCACCTTTCGCTAATTTGGCGTCTTGAATCGATTGTCGCATATATTCATGAATTTTTGGATTAATATTAAACCTCCTAAAAGTCTCAGTCATAGGTAGCTGGTTTGGACGATATATTCGGTCATACATGTCTTTGACCGGTAAAATAACATCATTTTCTTTAAAAAAAACGCCTGGTGATGGTTTAAGAGTCCATCCCAAGTACGCCACTGAGACGGGTGTTTCAATATACGTATTGTGAATTTCAAGACCAAACAACTCGTGCAAGTGATGAGCACAGATGAGATGTTGCACGTGACTATTTTTCCGACCATTGCATTCAGCTTTTCCAGTATTGAATATACAAATCGTTGGTTCCATATTACTGCACTTGTTTATTAACTAAACAAGTTATGGCGTCTTGGAAAAAATGGGTTTTGAAACGTCCCAAAATTGCACGTCAATTTAAAGCTTTCAATAAAACAGTTAAAAACTTGAAAAAGTTAAAAGGCATTGCCAAAAAAGATGGTGCATTACGTAAAGTGATTTCGGGCGTGTTTAGTAAAAAAGCTTTAAAAACGACGGCGTTAGCCACTGTGGTCGGTATAGGAATATCGTATATTGACAATTACATTCAATCCAATTCGGGTTGTTTCTTAACAAATGGATCCACGGTGTGTAAAGTGCCATCCTATAGTTGTTGTCAACCTGAAGCAGTTGATAATGTTCCGTTTTGTACATTCAGTCCGAAAGGAGACCCCTGTTTGGGGTTTGATGAAGACATTGAAAAATCATGTTGTAGATTGTGCGATTGTAAATATTACGATTGCTTACCGCATCAAACCATGGAATGCCGTCGCCCTACCATCGGAGAAGCCTTGTCCTATTATGCTCAAGAAGCCTCATCTAGTCTTTTTAAAGGGTTCACTCTAATGTTCCCGTGGTTGTATTGGGTTTTAGGAATTGGAATATCAATGATAGCAGTATGGTTTGCATTCAGTATGTACAAAAAAACAAGAGCACCATGATTGAAATGCTTCGTCAGCTCAATCTTCCAAATGATAGGTTAATTGAATACATTAGGAACCAGTTAGATTCTGATTTTAACCTTGTACCCATTCATATGCCCTGCAAACCTTTTCGACGACGGATTACGTTGGAATTGGTTCAAAACCCAAAAGTCGTTCAAGCAGCTACAGAATATATTGAATATTTATTGAAACACAAAGAGAAATATGGTTATTTATATCATTTAATGAATCAACGGTTACTCGTCAAGTTAGATGTGCGTTATAACGGGGAAATGGCTATAGAAAATAATAGATATGACCAAGTTGTAAAAATAATGGATGCATTGGCCAGGAAATGGGCCCGCAAGAATACGGTGTTGTATGATATTACAAGAGTTGAGTTGCTGTACTTTTTAATTCTATTGATTAATGCAGACATGAATTGGATTACTGTAGATTTCATCTTGCAAGGAACGAACCGCAAAGGACATGCGCACTTGATTGCTTCCCCAAAGCGTCTATTGGAAAATGAAATATGTAGACCCACAACAACATGTTCAAAAAGGTATTGAAAAGAGTGTAAGACACCTAGTAAAGTTTGAAAAAAAAAAAAAAAAAAAAAAAAAAAAAAAAAAAAAAAAAAAAAAAAAAAAAAAAAAAAAATTTTTTTTTTTTTTTTTTTTTTTTTTTTTTTTTTTTTTTTTTTTTTTTTTTTTTTTTTTTTTTTTTTTTTTTTTTAGGATATTGTACAAGAACCCTCTTCATTTTCTTCTTCACTCACTACTCGTATACTATTTATAAATTTTGCTTCATGTGGTCCCATCGTTAATTTAATTTTGTCATCGCTCAGTGTAATACGTTTCAATTCTTGTTTGGCACTTGGATCCACTTTTATTTCAAAGCAAATTTTGTGTCGCGCCAATGTGACTGCAGTCTGTACCATTTTCACATCAATTCCTTCCTCCGAGTTGGAATAATTTTTAAATAGCTGTAACCACTCTTTTACCAGAACGGGTAAATGCGTTTGTTTGGGAAACTCGTGCGTATCGTCAGCCAACGTCATACACCAAGAATTGAATGGAATGCCAGGCATTTCAATTCGATGGACGGAAAATTGAGGAGTGTACTTGAAGGTTTCAAAAATGGTGGCATTTTTCAAGATGCTAGGATTTGCAGTGTGAAAAAGGAAATCTACATTACGAATAGAGTCTTGCGCTGGACGACCCTCTAAAATGGGATAGCTGAAACAGAAAAAGGTATTTTGGTACACATAACCAATGACCACAGAGTTAACACTGACTTTTTCAACATCAGGGGGTAGTTTTAAAAATTTACAGACGTAATGAATAGGTGTCCACAGGGTGATGGGTACTTCGTTATACTCTGTATACACATCATATGGGTATCGTACATACAAGACCCGATTGGGGCGCACCCCATTGACGGCTAAGGCTACAAATTCTTTTGTATCGGTCGTATGGGGTCGGGTTCCCTCGAACGTTAGGCGTAAGGGCCATTCCACAATTAAACCTAAATTTTGAAAGATCTCATCGGACTTTTGCCCGTCATGCGTGTGTAAATAGCTGCGACAATACGAATAGAGAATGTCTTGAATTAAACTCTGGGGATCATGCATAGATAATCGTTTTTGAATCATTCCTGTGGATATGACACGTTCTTCGGGTAAGTAGGGTTGTGATACAGGCTCGAATTGAATCATTTTAGGATATGAAATTGTTTCTTTGGTCAGAAAAGGAAAGGTGACGACATCACGACGCGTGCTCCATTCGGATGCAAGGGTGAGAACATCATGTAGAGGTTCTTTACTTAAAAAGCAAATGCGATACAAGGATTGATGACAGGGGAGAGACTTGTCAAAATAACATCCACCTGGATAGGGTAAATCATCCCTGTCCAAGTACAACACACAATTTTTGTACATGAAAATGTGATCATACGCGGAACGGGGAACACCCTGTAAATATTCTGCAACGACTGAAGGATTCGTGACATAATAGGGTGTCGCATACATTTGAAACGTTGCCGATGGTTCCAACATGGGCGTAATAGTTTTCTCATGACCGAGCAAAGCGGTCCACGATTCATTTTGACAGACGACCGTAATGGGTGCTTCACGCTTGAAAAATACTTTAAGAGCTTGGGTAAATGGGTGTTGAGAATCCATGCAGATATGATCAAATCGATGCATTTGTAGGATGGACCAATTGTCAAAATCCATATCGGCAAAGTCCAAAATTATGATACCTTGCTCATTTCGAAAAGAAGTACAACCTCGAAAACGAGCATAAATGGAGCTATACCTAGGTAAATTCATTTATGCTTTATTAAACACACAAGTCTTTGCAAAGACGACAAAAAAAAAAAAAAAAAAAAAAAAAAAAAAAAAAAAAAAAAAAAAAAAAAAAAAAAAAAAAAAAAAATTTTTTTTTTTTTTTTTTTTTTTTTTTTTTTTTTTTTTTTTTTTTTTTTTTTTTTTTTTTTTACTTCATCTTATTTATTCTTGATTGATCTCTTCACCATTTCAAAAGTGCCTTCTTGAATCCCAAACCACTGCCGGCATAATACCTTCCATCGATTCAAATACGCTTGGTGGGTTTTGGGAAATAATTTGGGCACTCTTATATAGTCAGACAATAACTTTTCTCGATTCTCTAAATATTTCATTCGTTTTGCTGGATCAGTGTTAAACCACCCCAACAAGTCTTTCATTTTTAATTTGGTTTCTATTAATAAAAAAACCATCAAGGCTAATTCATTTGTATCTTTCAAAATTTCGACTCTGCATCGGATCACGTCCATTTGATTGGGTGTAAACACTCTGCCACGTCTTTCCATTTTGTTTTGGTATGAAAACTTGCTTTTCGCAGTGGGAGTCGGCACGAATATTTAACGAGAATACAAAAATTTCATTTGAGACGTGCAAGTATGTTGTTTTATTAGAAAATACAACGACTTTTAACGTAGAGAAGGATTTGAGACGAACCTTGAAAATAAACAAGAAACCATTGGTTTGGTTCATCAACGCATTTCAAACACTTGGCGCTCGTGTAGAATACGTAGTTTTATTTACACAAAAAGAATTAAAAACACTTGGACCTATTGCAAGCCGACAAACCTATGGCATTGTGGAAAGACTTATTCAAAAAAACTATGGTGAGTCCCGTCCAACGTTCGTATGCAGTCCCTGGTGCGTCAAGAATTTGTGGTCGGAAAGGAATCCATTCACCACGATCAATAGCGAAACCTTCAAAGATAAATTCTGTCAATAATTTACGGGTGTTATTGGATCAAGAAGTGGTGAACCGATGCCTATTGGGCCATGGGGATGAAACAATTGAACAACATCGATGGAATGTCTTGTGTCAGGTCACGAAATGGTTAAAAATACCAGATGCCTTGGACCGGTATCAAGATGGATTGGTTCGGGATCAGTTGGTGACGTTTTTACTGAAATCTGTCAAGCGAAAATGCATTAAGGAATTACCCGAGGACCGCATGGATTGGACACGGTTATTGAATCAATGGTTACGTCAAAATTCATTAAATGGAGATGTAACAGATCGTAAAATGTATCATTTATTAGCGGTGGATGGGTTTGACGGATATGAATCGAAAGATTTAAAATTATATTTGAACTGTGTGTTGGATCCAGGATTATACGACGTGAATACCGTCTACATGCTAACGCCGTCCGCAAGATGTATGCATGGTTTGATTCACAACCCAAGGTGTCTAGTCTAACAGGAACTGATTCGGGTTGCGTTGTATTTCTAGCATTATTACAACTGTATGAACGTGAGTTACAGAATGTGTTGGTGGATGACTACATAGCGAAGCAAACTCATATGACACGATTGTCAGCTGAATGTTTTTTACATCGGAATGCTAGTTATTATAATGACGTACGAAATGTAAATGAATCCTTGTTGGAAGAATTGGGTAAAATATATGTAACGAATTGGGATTCAAAAAACTGGCGGCAAGTGGGAAGTGAACAGTTGTCTCAACTGCGATACAAAAAGTAAAAAAAAAAAAAAAAAAAAAAAAAAAAAAAAAAAAAAAAAAAAAAAAAAAAAAAAAAAAAAAAAAAAAAATTTTTTTTTTTTTTTTTTTTTTTTTTTTTTTTTTTAAATTATACATACTGGTAGCTCTTGACGTTAAACATCTTGCATTTCCATTGATAGCAATATTGCCTGATATACGATGGAAGTTGTCCAACGTTTAGAAAATGAATTGTTTGGGAAAACTTGTTATGATGATGGCGAGTTACAAGAAGTAGAAAAATCCTTAAACTTTTTGATAAAAGTTGTAAAGTATCAACAGGGAATTCCTTATCGAATTATTAAAAATGCGAATGGATTTCATTTTAGTAAATGCATATGGAGTTACGATGATACCGACAAGGGATTGGATATTTGTTCTTGCCAGACTGAAATATATCATTCTTTAAAGACCGAAGGTAAGCCTTCTTTAACTGAATCATTGACCATGAACCCGAGTGCTTCTGTTGGTTTACCTACCATACCAATGAAACGTATCAACATTCGACGGATGTATTTAGTATTTGCTACTTTAGCGATTGAAAGAAACATTTCTTCTCAAGTGATAAAGTGTGCTGTTGTCACAAATGGTTTTTGGTTTTGTGCTGATGTAAGAAATGATCCAAATTGGAAAGAAAATGTAGTGCAGGAATTGAAAAAATTAAACATTAAAGAATGTGTCTTAGTGGGTAAACTAGCACACACCATGCTTCGACCATGGCTGAGTGACTTGAAAAGTCACTTTTATGGTAATGATCGACTAGTTTATGCGTGTAACAAATGTAAACGCATGACTTGTTGTGTTCAAACGGCTTATCTTGCCTGGCGAGATTTAAGTAATCAATTACCTTGTTGTCTTGAACACGAGTGAATTGGTTAATGACTTAAAAAAAAAAAAAAAAAAAAAAAAAAAAAAAAAAAAAAAAAAAAAAA
The DNA here is from genome assembly GCA_947359465.1 of Metellina segmentata. Lineage (NCBI taxonomy): Eukaryota > Metazoa > Arthropoda > Arachnida > Araneae > Tetragnathidae > Metellina > Metellina segmentata. Next base: position 85,917,792 of record OX375882.1, on the reverse strand, counting down.
AAAAAAAAAAAAAAAAAAAAAAATTTTTTTTTTTTTTTTTTTTTTTTTTTTTTTTTTTTTTTTTTTTTTTTTTTTTTTTTTTTTTTTTTTTAAATATAAAGTTGCTATGATGTCGTACCATGCCTTTTTAAAATCATTGTTTGGAACCCATCATACTCTCCATCGATCTTATTTGCATGGTATACATTTGTATTGCTTATTCATCATTACCCTAGTAGTGGCTCTATGTGCTTATACCACTCATCACTATCAGCAAGAGTGTACCAAAACCTTTGATCAACGGGTTCATGCACTGCGTACCAAATATGCGGCATCTCAATGTCCCCGAAATGCTTTTACCAATAATCCATAATTACGATCAGCACGTTCAAAAATTTATTCATTTTTTAAATACTCGAGTGGATTGTATACTCGTGTACGATGGGCCTCTTCATGTTCACACACATATTTGTGAGCGGACCGTATACGCCTGTTCAATACAGCATCTCCCCAGCAAAAAAATGATACGAAATGTGTTTCCTATCATGCTGGGATCTCAATTGGATTTGGCGATTCGTCACCAACATTTACAAACGTTTCCACTCCATTTTCAAATCGGTACAAATACTCCATTCCAAGAAGTGGATATCGGTCGTGGATTTTTCATTATTAATGGATTTTTACGTCATTTACCTTATTTTTTTACCAATGATCCAACCAATACGCATTTGATCCAAAAAAAACTCGTTCGTGTTTTTACCTATGATTCATTTGACCGGGGTAAAGAATTGAGTTATTACATAAAGGATTATCAATCCAAGCATCGGGGAGATTTGGTCGTCATGTGTAACGACGGCTCCGAATCCATCCAACAAGTGGATACCTTTTTTGATCATTGTCCTTACCCTACCGATCCAGCAGCGTACATGGCGCACCTGTATAGAAACAATCAGTTTGATATTGATTCTCTCGCGAATAAAATCGTGATTAGCCCTGGTCATTTGTTTACCAAATTATTTGTCAAATACCTGTATGCTCCATTGCGAGAAGGTAACTGGTCTGTGATTAAATCGAAAGCGGCCTTGGTCGTGAAATCGATTGAAACGGGGTGCTTATTGCACGTCTTATCCCGTAAAACAGTTTACTTTAAAGAAGGAAAATCCGCTGGGAAAATGACCACGACTCCGCATGAATCGCATCGAGAAATTGGAGCCAATGGAGAAATCTTTGTGGAAAAGGCCAATGGGTGTTATCGTGAGATCAATATGCAAACCTACCCTCTGAACCCTTACCTAACCTACATTATCTTGCGCCAAATGTCCAACAAAGTCAAAACCAATTCCATTCCTTCCTTCCACGATAGTTATTTAGGATTTTTATGTATTCTGGGATGCTTTGAAACCAAAAATGTAGGACGGACCACTATGATGGTGCGAGACACGGTCGTTTCGACGTGTAATGCATTGGATCCCGTGTTTCATGACGCTCCACAAGCCTCCTTGTGGACATGGCTCAAGTTGGAGCCTGAACCCCATCATCCTCGCTATTTCGTGGTGGTGAATGAGGCCTGTATTCCGGTGACGGCAGCCTGCTTTCAACAGCTGGATCTGTTGAAATTAAAACGACACTTTGAGCACGTGGAATGCTTGGAGGAACCTCCGTTTATTTACATTCGTTACAAAACAGGGCTCTTGTTTAAAAAATTGCCTGGAACTGGTATATGGGTCACGACACGAGATATGTCGTATTGGTCCCAACGCTTATTGCAATTAGAGTCGGTGGTGGAACGGTTTGGGTATGATTTCATCACCAGTTATCACGTGGATTTGAATCCATTTTTCATGCATAATGCGTTTCCCAAAAACATTTTGGCATTTAATGCTTTGAAGAATGCAGTCTTGGCGACGGATCCTTGCTATGCGCATTATTTCATGGATACCATGTCGGCGTATACACGTTGCATGACACCCTACCATAAGAGTGTCTTAGAGCCCGTGGAGGATGGTATTTCGCCACATTTCACCCTCTATGTACCGCATGTGACGGTGGCGTATATGAGTTTTCAAGGCTGTACGCAAGAAGATTGCATTGTGCGCCGTGAAGGTGTGGATGCATTTGATTGTGTCCGATTTTATACCATACGTGTGAAAATTGAAGCGGATGGACTCGTTTTGTTTCGTCCCGTAGAAGGAGAAACGAGTATTTTGGGTACGATCGTCCATCATGGAGAACGCCCTATCAAAGTAGAGCCTTTTTCCATTCATGTACGGGCAGTACCCATCAACGACCAAACGGTGCGACTCCACTTTAGCAAATGTCCTTTTCGTGTGATCAAATATCACTTGATATCGGACACATTGAGTATTTGTGTCGAACAAGATCATGTTTCGAGTACCGGAGATAAATTGTGTAGTTTTCATGGCCAAAAAGGGGTGATGCGTGTGATGGACAAGTTACCGACGTTAGATGCGGGTATTGAACCGGATTTACTCATCAACCCGTATAGTTTGTTTCGCATGACGATGGGTCAAATTTTGGAAGGATGTGTGATGGGAGAGGGGAAAGATGCTTCGAGGGTATGCAATAGTGACGGGCACGTCATACCGCACGGCAAAGTGTTTTATGCGAAAACGTTTTATTTCCCTATAGCTTTTTGGAGCTCTGAACATTTACACGCCCCTCTCAAATGCACCATGGACAAAGTGCTCAACCAACCGGTGAAAGGACGTTCCCGTGTTGGCGGGATGCGGTTGGGAAATATGGAATTGATGAATTTGTTGCGTGGAAATGGATTAGGATCATGTTTTGAAGAAAAGTTTTGTGAGCACGGGGATCGTGCAGCCAGCGCCACCGATCCAACGGTAGCATTACCCAAATCAGTTCAGTTGGTGCAAGCAGATGCCCGTTTTCTGAAATGTAAGTGGGAGCACGAAACGGTACCCAGTGTGAGACTGGAGAAGAGGAGTAGTGATGGGAATAGTACTGTATTATTTAAACGACATAAATAAAATAATAAAAAAGGATTGAAAAACACTTTTAAAGTTGAGCGATTTTACTACCTCTAAAACTTTAAAAGTTTTTGAGACTTTTAAAGTTTGGGGCCGGTTTTACCCAAACTTTTAAAGTTTGTGTGCTAACAAAAAAAAATAGCAGCCAAACTTTAAAAGTTTTGGTAAAAACGGTCCCAAACTTTAAAAGTCGATATTGACTTTTAAAGTTTCACGTCGAAAAGTGCTTAAGGTATTAAAAAACTTTAAAACTGGTGCTCATATATTTTTTCAGTTTAAAAAGTATAGGTTTAATGTCGTCAAACCATCAAAAAAGGCCTTTTTGGTGCTTATATATTTTTTCGAGTTTGCAGTCCCCCACTAAAGTTTTAAAGTAATTGAACCAACTCGAAAAAATATATGAGCACAAAGTGCTTATATATTTTTTCGAGTTTGCAGTCCCCCCACTAAAGTTTTAAAGTAATTGAACCAACTCGAAAAAATATATGAGCACAAAGTGCTTATATATTTTTTCGAGTTGGTTCAATTACTTTAAAACTTTACTAGGGGACTGCAAACTCGAAAAAATATATGAGCACAAACTGCTTATATATTTTTTCGAGTTGGTTCAATTACTTTAAAACTTTACTAGGGGACTGCAAACTCGAAAAAATATATGAGCACAAACTGCTTATATATTTTTTCGAGTTGGTTCAATTACTTTAAAACTTTA